>JACGDI010005856.1:129335-154694 GCA_014898725.1 Jacaranda copaia
TTAAAAAAATTATTAAACTCAAATTTCACTCTCAAACACCAACACAAAGGCATTGATATGATATTTACAATATAAAATGTCTTCTTCAAAACATAATCAAGCATATCAAAACTTCCAAAACCCATTAATATTTTTAACTATTCCAAAAAATATAACTAAACATCAATCACATTCCCCAACTTTCATTTCACATTCTCTCACAATTCTTTCAATATTCATTCTCCCAAAACAAACAACAAACACATAATAAAATTAAACAAAAAATATATCAAAACACTACCTAAGTATTTACTATGCAAAAATTGTTATAAAATTAATTTCACAGCTACAAATATAGCTATGAATTTTCATATCAAATATATTTTTTTCTAATTATAATTAACAAAAACCATTAATTATCAATTCATAATATTGTATGTCGGAGTGTAAGTTATGTGTTATTCATATAAAAATTAATATATGTATATATATCGATAAGAGAATGATTATCAGTTATGGATTAGTCATAGTAAAAGTTAGTTATGAGAGTATTAACTTCTTAGTTAGAATAATTTCATAACCAAAATTATGAATTTTTAGTATTGGCTATGAATTAATCGTAGTTGACACCTTAATTTTTTGTAGTGTGTGTATATGTAAATATATTTGTGTTTGTGTATGCATCTCATATGAGAGAATTTTTCGTTTAGCTAACCTTAGCAAATTTGCATTTCCAATTACTGTCTTCCTGAATTTGCTTAATTATTCATTTTACTATCTAATACTCTATTTCTGGGACTATTACTAAAATCTATTAAAATTCTAAATAAAAGTTCAAGCAATACACGTGAATTTTTAGTCGAAGCACTGCTTCGCTGTGTTTTGTTAATTATTCATTTCTTTCTTACCGCACCATAATTTGGTACTTTAGTAGAAATTATAAATACTAAATGTATTTTTTTAAAAAGTAAAAATCATTCAAATTAATTTGACATGTAACCATTATCTTTTCAAGTCCTCAAACTAACTTAACATATTTTGTGGTTGTCAAACTTTTTAGTAAGTTTTAATTGAAACTTCCTCTCCACCAGGCACGTTTATTTTCACTTGATCCAAAAATGATTTTCACAAAGTTACCATTTAATTTTCTAAAACGCAACGGTGGGACAATATATTTATGATTTTAATAAATGCAAAAGCAGAACACAAGAAAAATTGAGCAAAACTTGTGGAAAGAATTAGGTGAAATTGTAATTTTCATCATGTAACTTTACCCATTTTAAAATTTGCTCCATTAAATTATAAAATTACAAATTTAGTCCTATAAATATTAAAAAATTGTCATTTTTCATCCTTTTTTTTCCCGAAGCCAGCCAAGACTACCGGAAAAGGTGACGTGGCATGCTAGGTGTGTGGACATTTCTTGTTTCTACCTCATTGGCAAAAAATAAATGTTGACTTGTTTAGGTGACAAGGCTGGTTTGATTATTTTATCATTTTTGTTGCTTAGTTGGCACAACTTTAAAATTAAAAATATACACATATATTTATATAAATAATATTTATATATAATTTATAATTATTTATTAATTAAAAAATAAAAAATTTAATCTATCATATTAACAATATTCTTTTAACTTGCTTAGTTGGCAAAACTTTGAATTCAAAAATATACACATATATTTATATAAATATATAATTATATATAATTTATAAATATTTACTAATTAAAAACAAAAAAAATTAATATATCGTATTAACAATATTCTTTTAACTCACTTAGTTGGCATAACTTTGAATTTAAAAATATACACATATATATAAATATATATTTATACAATTTATAATTATTTACTAATTAAAAGCAAAAAATTTAATCTACCACATTAACAATATTCTTTTAACTTGCTTAGTTGGCACAAATTTGAATTCAAAAATATAAACATATATATACACATATATTTATATAAATATATATTTATATATAATTTATATTTGTTTTTTAATTAAAAATAAAAAATTAGTTTACCATGTTTACAATATTGTTTTAAGTTGCTTAGTGGCACAACTTTGAATTCAAAAATATACAAATATATATAAACATATTTATATAAATATATATTTATATACAATTTATAATTATTTAATAATTTAAAAAAAATAAATCTACCATATTAACAATATTCGTTTAACTCTCATAGTTAAAATAATTTAATTAAATTTAAATTAAAAAATAAGTAAATTAAAAATAAAAAATAAAAAAAAAGAAGGGAAAAAAAAGTACATTCCTTAAAACCAGAATTCAAGATATATTAGAAAATGACAAATAGCAATGCATATATTCCAAATAAATGTATATATCCAATTTTTGCAATCCAGCTTAACAAAAACATAAACCAATAACAAACATACTAATCTGGAATAAGACAGAGAAAAATACAAAAAATTAGTATATTCAAACATGAACTTATCTTAAAGTTCTGTATGGTAACAAAACTTACACTGAATTACCAATGTTTGGTTTGCCATGAAGAAATTATCGCCCCTACCAGTGCAGAGATTGTAGCGTAATTTCTCCCAAGATAATACAGTCTCAGAAGTTTTTTGGTGCACTCCAAAAAGCTTCACTTTGAACACTACTCAATTGCCTAAAAGTTGATAAGCAACATTGTGTGAAAGTATGGCAAGAAAGAAGAGATTACTTGGTTATGTGTGTATTTGTATACTGCTAGCAGCAGGTATGCATAGGCGTGAGAGAGAAGGCATCAGGGTGTCCAGGTTCATTTTAAATTTAAACCAAATACAATGAACCTGGTAACCGCAAAAATGGGTTGTAGTTTCTATAACACCCATTTTGAATTTTTGAAATTCAATTTTAAAAAAATTCCAGATAAAAGTTGGAATTTTCAGTAAAAAGATTAATCCAAAATAATTTGCCCAAATGGCAAAGCCCAAGCCCATGCCCTTGCCTAAACCAGGTTGTGCTAGGACGTGCGGGTGGCAGCGACAACATGCATGTGTGGGCACACCCTCATGAGTCTCTTAATTAATACTTTACCGAGCATCAATACTTAAACTACATATAAGGTGTATTTTCATTGGGTAAATTTTCAATGTGGGATAAGTGGTTGTATATCAGATAAAGATCCTTTTATATTCTTACTTGTTCCCTCATACATTGTCTCACAGGTAATGTGGGATTTCCCCCACATACATAATCTTCTTGTCTTATTGTCTCCCTTTCATATTTTCACAACACTTATGGATTCCAACCAAATTAGCATCCATCCATAAGATTTAAACTCTTCTTAAACATATAATTAAACACAAATCCCAATTGATTTGATGTTAATTACAATAATCCCCCATAAATCCACCGTGTTGGACTATCAGGATTCTCGTAGCTTGCGTTTAGTATTGGTACCTTCCGATCTGAACCACCACCTAAGTTATTCACCTTACACCACCATAGGGACAAATGGATCAAACCCTTGAATTTGGCCCTTGGATGTGGCTACGTTTAATGGTAACAATAGGCTACACGACTTTGTAGTGATTTTTAGGTTTAACACGTTTAAGCTATATGTCCCGATTCTGTTTAGTTCATATTTTTTGGGAATAACCCTTTTCCTCTAGTCACAGCCAAATGACTTCATTCACTTAGTTGGGCATCTCAAGGGATGTACTGCTTACATCTCATCAATATGACTTGACCCCATTCAGAGTTAGAACTCTTACTTTTCTTGTAGTCAACAGCACCTTCTAAGTATGCTAGGGGATAGAATCAAATACAAAAGTATTTGTCAAGTTTAGTTGTATTCTAACTCACTTAGTAGCTTGTTTATACCACATTGAATTTTCCTTGTGGGATCTCCAGTTGGAAGGTTGGGTCGCTATTGTAGGTGCATTGCTAATGGGTTTTTAGTCCCATCCCTAGCTTGGATTTTTGGACTAAGGACAATTCAAGTCCTTTAGTTAAAGGATCGGCGAAGTTGTCTTTGGATCCAACAAAATCAATGTCTACGACCCTGTCAGACAAAAGCGTACTTGTAGACTTTAGTCTAATTTGGATGTGTCTTTTGATCTTTTGATTATACTTTGAACTTTCGATCTTTGCAATTGTGCTTTGGCTATCACAATGCCCTACAATTATAGAAACAAGCTTACTAACCATGGGTAACTAGACCATCAGCCCATGTAGCCACTCAGTTTCCATTCCAATTGTGTGTAAAGTACATATCTCTACCTCAAATGTGGATCGAGCTATCAAAGTCTGTTTAGAAGACTTCCAAGTGACATCACCTCCACCCAAGGTAAACACATACCATGTACACCTATTAGTACCGAAGTTTTTAGCTATCCAGCTAGTATCACTTTATCCCTCAAGAACTTTAAGGAACCTGTCATAATGCAAAGCAAGTGACGCTGTGCCCTTAAGGTATCGAAGTACCCTATCTAAAGCCTCCTAATAGGTTCTATTGGGACAACTTGCATACATTGCCAGCTTTAAGACTGCAGATTAGATATTCGATCTTGAGCCATTTGCAAGATATTGTAAGCTCCCAATAGTCTGAGAATACCTCAATTGAGATACAGAAATACCACTTTCATTCTTGAAAAGAGCCACAGAAGAATCGTATGGTGTCTTAGTGATTCTACATTCCTTGTAGCCAAACTTCTCAATTATCTTCTCAGTATAGTGAGATTGAGAAATAGCTATACTCTTAGTTAACTGAAGCAACTTAAGTTCAAGAATCACATTAGCCTCACTGATATCCTTCATTTCAAACTTACTTTTCAAGTATAATTGTTTCTCATTGTTAATCTCAATTATAGATCCAATTAGTAAAATATTATCCACATATAAGCATACTACAATACAGTCATCACCTTTAACTTTACAGTAAATGCACTTATCATTATCATTTACCTGAAACCAAATGATAAAATAGTTCTATAAAATTTCTCATGCCACTGCTTAGGTGCTTATTTCAATTCATAAAGGGATTTAACAAGCTTATAGACCTTTTGCTCGTTACTAGGAGCTACAAATCCCTCAGACTGATCCATATAAATCTCTTCCTTCATATCACCATACAAAAAGGCTATTTTCACATTCATATGGTGAATCGAAAAACCATATATGGAAGCTAGTGCTATAAGCACCTGGATTGTGGTTAACTGAGTAATCGGGGAATAGGTATCAAAGAAATATATTCCCTCTTTTTGTCTAAAGCCTTTGGCAACTAATTTAGCTTTAAACTTATCAAAGGTTCCATTTTATTTAAGTTTCTTTTTGAGGATCCATTTGTATCCAATTGTAGTATATCCTGAAGGCAAATTGATTAATTCCCATGTCCCATTAGAGATAATAAAATCTGTCACTTTTGATCGCTAACTTCCAATACTTAACTTCAGGTGAGGCCATAGCATCCTTGAAGGTCACGAGATCATCCTTGATATTGTAAGTGACGAAATCACTTCCAAAATCCTTAATGATCCTAACTCTCTTACACTGTTTAAGTTCATCCAGTTCTTTAGCTCCAATGGAAGTTGAACTAGAGCTACTTGGATTAACCGCCACATTAGATATCTTTTCCACATGATCAAGAATAGAAGTCGATGTAAGAGCTAAATCTAATGAAACATCTTGAGGTATTCCAATTTTCATTAGAAACATGTCCTTAAAAAACATCGCATCACGAAATTCCATTATTGTGTTAACCTCATGCCTAGGATTTCGGACTTAATTACCAAAAATCTCAATGCATAACTTGTTTCCACATAGCCTAAGAAGACTGCATCAATAGTTTTAAGACCAAGCTTTTTCCTTTTGTGTTCTAGGACTAGAACTTTTGCAAGACAGCCCCACACTCGAAAATACTTTAAGCTAGGTTTTGTGCTTTTCTAGAATTCAAATGGAGTGCTTTCTTTATGTTTGAGAGAGACTCTATTTAGAATATGGCAAGATGTATTCAAAGCCTCTCCCTACATGTATTTAGGAAGTCCAGAATTCAAAAGTAAATTGTTGATTATGTCCTTAAAAGTTCTTTTCTTTCATTCTGCTACCCCATTAGATGAGGGAGAGTAAGGAGGAGTCTCTTCATGAATAATTCCAAATTTTTAGCAATATTCATCAAATTGATTTGACTCATACTCTCCACTCTATCTGATCTTAACCGATTAAGTTTCTTACTAAGTTTGATTTTCAGCTTCATTTTTTAAAATGATAAATTTATCAAGTGCTTCATCTTTATGTTTTAATAGATAAACATAACAATATCTACTACAATCATCTATAAAGGTGATAAAGTATCTTTTCTGATCTTTTGTTCAGATCCAATTGAACTCACAAATATCAGTATGCACAAGCTCAAATATTTCAAAATTCCTTTCAACCAATTGGAAAGGTTTTCTTACTTGTTTAGCCTTAGCGCATACTTGGCATTTGTGACTATGTTCAATGTCATGCTTGGGTATTATCGCCAATGTATTGTTTGCCTTGAAGAAATTATCGCTCCTACCAGTCAAGAGAGTACAACGTAATTTTCCCTAGGATAATACAGTCTCAGAAGTCTTTTGATGCACTCCAGAAAGCTTCACTTCAAACACTACTCAATTGCCAAAAAGCAAATAAGCAACATTGTGTGAAAATATGGAGAGAAAAAATAGATAACTTGGTTATGTGTGTCTTTGTATATTACCAGCAGCAGATATATATAGGTGTGAGAGAAGAGGCATCAGGGTGTCCAATTCATTTTGGATTCTAGTTCAGATTCATTCTGAACCAAATACAATAAACCTGGTAAATGCAAAAATGGCTAGCAGTTTCTATAACTGTAGAAATGGGCGGTAGTTTCTGTAACACCCATTTTGAGTTTTTGAAATTCAATTTTAAACAAATTCCAGATAAAAGTTGGAATTTCTAGTAAAAATATTAACATGAGATAATTCACTCAAATGCCTGAGCCAAAGTTGGGTGGGTGGCAGCAGCAGCGGCAACGGCAACTTACATGTGTGGGCACATCTTCATGAGTCCCTTAATTGATACATTACCAAGCATCAATATTTGAATTATATATAAGGTGTATTCCCATTGGATAAATTTTCAATGTGGGATAAGTGGTTTTATATTAGACAAAGAGCCTTTTATATTTCCACTTATTCCCTCATACATTGTCTTACAAGCGATGTGGGATTTCCCTCACATGCATAATCTTCTTGTCTTTTTGTCTCCCTTTCACATTTTCTCGACACTTAAGGATTCCAACCAAATTGGCATCCATCCATAAGATTTAAATTCTTCTTAAACATGTAATTAAACACAAATCCCAATTGATTTGATGTCAATTACAACATAAACGACAATTTTTCTCGCCTTCGGCAAAGTCTAGGATTTAGGCTCTTGTTTTCAAAAATATGGAAACACAAATTAAGACATGAATTTACTCAAATATTAGCTTAAATCATTGTAAAAGAGAAATAAATAGTTAATCTACAGTTTCTTAGGGACCAATTATTCAATTCAGTTGGAAGAGTTAAACGGCCTGTTTGTTTTCATTTTTTAACATCCTTTCCATTTTTAAACTATTTTAAAACTTAAAATGATCCATTTTACAAATTTTTATTAAAATATGAATTATTTTTGAGTATATCCTATCATGCTATTATTGTATGAATCAAATTTAAATTTGATTACTTAGTACCATTTCCTAACAATTAAAATATACACATATTTTGAAAAGACAGTCTTTTTAGAGAATTAAAAAAAATACATCACATAGGTTTTCATCACTATACATTCTGTAACCATTTCCAAATAAAATGTTGATTAATATGCTGAAAATGTTGATTAACGTGCCTCTAAAATTGTAATGTTGTTGGCGTGTGAAACAAGAAAAAGCCTATTATGCCTAAGTTCAAGTGAAGTGAATACATTTTGCATGCTCAACTATTGCATTTAATGTTAGAAAATTTTTGTCTTTCATTATCACAAAAGTAAATAGTATTTTGTATTAAAAGACTATATATTGCGTTTGAACGTGAGTGAAGAAAAGAATCAAATTTTTGAGTTGTCCTCTTCTCTTTATTTTCTATCTCCATTATTGATATTATCCAAAATTTATATAGACTAAAATTCTCCATAGAACCAGCAAAAACATCCAAATATTATAATTTTATTCTGTTTTCAAAATCATAACTAATTCTTCAACTTTTGAAAATATTGAAATTAAAAATGAAAATTCAAAAAAAAAAAAAAAAACCGAACTAACTATAAATCTTTGACTGGTAAAAAAATTTTCATTCTTTTCATGAAACTAATTGTTCCAAGTGTGGATGTATGAGAGTGTGTGCGTGAGAGATAGAAAGAGAGGGAGTCAACCCCAGAGGAAGAACATATAACAATAAAGTTATTAGCATGTTTTTCTCCATGTTTTGTTTTTCTTTTTAGGTTTATGGGGTGGAAAATGAGTGCCTGTAACGATGTTTTATGATGGTGCTTTAGGGTTTATTACATGTGATAGGAAAAGAATACATTAATTTAATCAAATAATGAATGAATCATGTCTATTGTCATCTTGATTGTCCTATAATTAAATGATCAGTTACAAGACAGGTGTAAAATATATATATTGGGTCTGAATAAGAATTTCAGTAAAAAACAATAGACTGAAACATTCACTAGTTGAGCCTATAACAAGCTTAATATTTCACTCTAGCCTACAATACTATAAAAATGTTGACTGTCACTAGCCAAGGATGTTGAAGAAAGAGAGGCAAATTGGAAGACCATACCACACACACACACACACACACACACACACATATATATATATACACACACAATGCACGCATGATCTAGACATGAAATAGCAAGCTAATTAAGTTGAAACTAAGAAGAAATACAAATTAAACTTAGTTAAGTAGAGTTACTCTTGTTGGCTGGCTAATATCTAATTATAAGTAAAAATGAGATGGAGAACTATTAATTTATTAATGCTACTAATCTAAAGCAAAAATAGAGTTAATCTCTAGTAAGTAGATATATATGTCAATCATTATATTTTTTTTTTAAATTAAGGACAATATGTACAATATTATGCAACATCAATTTTAATTATAATAGCATTACTACATATACATGCATATGACTGGCAACTATAGATAGGAACTTTCATTTTGATTACATATGTATAGATCATAAATAGATTTTTAGTACTTAATTAAGTTGATATTTGTTGATATGAAATTTTTGTTTACTATGAAAATTTTGTAGCTGTGATTTATAGTCATAACTACGAACTTAATTTCGTAGAAATTTTTCTAAACAGATACCTAGGTTTTTTGGAAGTGTCAACATTAAAGCCACTTGTAATATAGCCTATTATGCAAGACTAGTCATTCTATTCTTTGCCAAAAGTATGCTTGAAGCAGGTGTTAGTGTGATAGGCCAAGTAGAGATTGCCTTCGAGCTTGCATTATTTATCCACTTAGCATCAATTATCATCTTTGGTTTGGGCAAGGATTATAATCTTACCATGTGAATTCAAAACAAAAAAAAAAAAAAAGGATGAAATTGTCCCCCATCTTGGCACAAAAAAAATAAAAAATTCAAGTAATTACGGAATTTGAAAAAATAATGTTCAACCATTTATTGAATCAAACAAGGATGTAATGTTATGATTACTGTGATCTCAACTTCAATCTTTCTAATTAAACAAGTATATTAATTTATTCAAAAGGCGCCTAATCTTATTGGGTTAAAATTAAGTGAGATTAGCGATCGCTTGTATCAAACCCAACCTAAAACTAATTATATTCTACCTTTTCATAAGTTTGGGTTAAACAAGATATGATACTCTTAATTTTTTTCACTTTTTTATTCAACATCTACAATCATTATTTTTACTATTCTTTCCCTAATTATAATTTATTATTTAGAGTAAGTGTATATATGATCACTTCTACATCAGAATACACCCAATTTATATAACAAGAAGAAATTAAAATATTCTTTTTCTCCTTTTTCTTTTTGAAAAAAATAAATTTATCATTTCTACACATTGCAAAAAAAGCACATATGTGATATAGCAAAAAGTGACAAAAAGAAAGGACTTCCAAATACTTGAGCAATTTCTCCAAGCAAACGGTTCTCAAAATGAGGACCCATTACATTTACTTGAACTATGAAATTTCAATGAAATCCTCAAAAGGGAATTAATACCACATTCAAATACATTAATATATAGACAACTCACTATGACAAGTGTCCAAAATATTTTGGGATGATAAGCTATATATTATCTATCTATTTTCAAACAGCAAATGATCATAAAAAATAAAGTAGTAATATTATCGTATTTTTCAACATCTATCCATCATAAAAAATAAAATACTATATATGTGATGTTTCATTTTTTAATTAGTCTCATAAATAAAAATATTAGAAGTTAAAACATTTGCAACCCACATGCGCATTTCATGTTTTTTAAAAATTGCATATGTAATTTTATATTTATTACTATAAACTATAAGCTTGGATGCGCGTGGTAATAGCATCATCACACGTGGATAGGCTTTTGCTTTTTTTTTTTATTTCTTGTTTAGCATAGAAATGTTGCCGTTTTGTACTAACTGCACTCCATTAATTTGTACTTGCTATTTTCTTGGTTGTGCATTTCCTTTTCTCATTCCTTTGTCCAAACCAAAATAAGAAAAAATGTTACTTGGTGAAAGAAATGTGTTTTGCGTTCGTTTTTCAATGAGGAGATTTTCTTTCTGATAGCCTTGGGATTTAGAGAGGGTTTTGTTGGTGCGATTTATGGATCTGGGTTGGGTTGTGTATGGATTTGGTAAATCTGGCCTTGGTCTGGTTGTTGGGTGGCTATTCATATTATTTTCCACTCTCTCTTTGAGGAGGTGCAATGGTTTTGAAAAGAAAGGTTTGGGTGAAAGGATTTTCGGGAATTTTTTACACCTAGTTTGGGTTTTCATCAAATTCATTTACACAAAGAAAAACTAAAAAAGAGTAGTTCATATGTTTCTACGTTAACTTTGTAGTTTGCACGGTGTAGAGACTTGTCACCCATATACTACAGGGGACTTGGAGGCCTTCTTACTTTTTTTTGTTTTTTTTAAGTTTATCTTTGTTTGTGTGGTGTTTTTGGTTATCTTGAACTAAGGTTTGGTTACTTTTATGTTACTTTTGATATATATATTCTTTCTTCATATTCAACTAGGCTTTTATTTTGGGTTTAGAATGAATTTTCTTCCTCACCCGTTTGTCGCATAAGGAAACATTAAATGAAAAAGGAAGGACTTTGGATTCTTTTTCTACTGTTGTTTTCTAAATTGTAGTGCTTTTCCTACTTTTCCTGTTTATTCTTGAAAATGGATTGGTGGTCTTCATCACTCAGTTATTGGAATGAATCCACCAAGGTATCCTATATTAATCTTCTCCTCTTTTTAGTGTTTACATTGTGAATTGGAAGCGAACTTGGTTTTTTGGAGTTAGCTAATTATTTTTGTGTCTTTGTGCATCTTAAAAATGTGATCTGTTTGATGAATGGTTCAAGTTTATGAAGAAATGATATATATATATATATATATATATATATCCATAAAAAACAGATTGTTGGTCTTCATCACTTGGTGTGATGGTGAGTTTTACAAGCTTGTTATTGGAATGAGCCCACCAAGGTATCCTATATTAATCTTCTCCTCTTTTTAGTGTTTATGTTGTGAATTGTAAACGAACTTGGGTTTTTGGAGTTAGCCAATTATTTTTGTGTCTTTGTGCATCTGAAAAATGTGATCTTTTAGAAGAACAGGTTAAGTTAATGAAGAAATAATGTATATATATATATATATATATATGGATATAAAATGAATTGGTGGTCTTCGTCACTCAGTGTTGATGATGAATTTGACAAGTTTGTTATTAGAATGAATCCGCCAAGGTATCCTATATTAATTTGTTCCTCTTTTAGTGTTCATGTTGTGAATTATAAACGAATTTTGTTTGTCGGAGTTAGCCAATTGTTTTTGTTCTTTGTGCATCTTAAAATTGTGATCTTTTTGAAGAATTGGTTAAGTTTATGAAAAAAATGATATATATATATAAATACATGTATTGTTAAATTAACATACAATTTATTTTGTAAGTTGTATTCATTATTGTTTCTTGCTCCTTTTGAAATAATCAGGTGATGTGGTTTGTGGTCAATGCTAGCATTTACTTTTATTTCAATGAAACTGTAACCCTGGATGAAAAAGTGTAGTTACCAGCAGGAGGGGTGATCAACATTTTGAAAAGAAAGGCATTCTCCATACAGCATTGGATGGAATGAAGATGCAAACTTTTCCTCAATACCCACTTAAATTGCGTTACTCCGATTCCATTCCATTGAGTTTTCTACTCATGCCACTTTACAGTCTTGGACTTGTTATGAGTTCTTGAGGTTCTTGTATCTCTCTTCAAGCTCATTTTCTCCTTCTATAGATGCTTTGTTCCAAAGACATCAATTATGTTGGGTACATATAGAAGAACTTTGAATTTGTGAATGACTACCAAGTGCCTAGATTAGGTCTCTTTCTCCCTCTTTGTGTGCTTATGCATTTTGTCATAACTTTCATATAACACTTCTTTTTGTCATGATCCCAATTTATTAATTTAAAGAATTATATAACATATTTGCATATTGAATTACAATATTATTTATTTATGTATCCATATATTTTTACATAAATAAAAATACATAAGAAAAAAATATATACACATAAATCAACGGGCAAAGACAATTTTTGTCTTTTCTTACTTTTGGTTGCACATAATTATTTTTTATTAAGAAATTAATTCAATAGCAATGTATCTTCATTATCATTCTTTTCAAAATTTTATTAGACAATAAAAAATAATCTTTTCATCAATATATGATATGCTAAAAAGACATAACTTACTGCCTTGTGTAGATTAAAAAGCTTTTATCTTGTTTATCTTCTCAATCTTTTTAAATTATTTTTTCTGAATTGTGTAGGATTTGAAGCATAAAACTAGCAGTGTAAGTAGGAAGGAGGGTTTTACTATAGAGAATCACAAATTATGATGATCGTGTTGCAAATCATGATCGTGATCCACATCATTTAAGAGATAATACAAATAGATGAGGTAGGGTGGTTAATGGAGATAAAAGATCGATTAGATAAATTAGAATTATGTATTTTTTACTAAAAATTTAAATAATCTATTATGCATATGATAAAAGGAACCAACTATCATTGTACGTGATATTGTTAATTAGCCTTTGCAAATTGAATTTGTATTTACTCAACAAATTAGTTAATATCAATAATTGAAATAACAATTCTAGGGTATAATGTGGATTTTAATGAAATGATTGATATAAATTTCACCATCACAGAAGAAAAAAAAAGAATAAAGAAGAAGATAAGTTTAACTATCCAATGGGCCAAAAATTGTTCTTACAATTTGTAAATATATTGGGCCTAGGCTTTAGAAGGTAGGGTTGTTTTCAAATTATGATATGTTTCACACTATTAATGGACTAACCCCTTCACCTACTTGGTTGTTAGACTGCAGGGGGATCAAATTTGGATCAAATTGGCCATACATGAATTCGAATTCAATTATCAAAATTCATATTTGAATTCAATCTGATATCATATAGGATGTTTGTTAGTCAATATCATATTTGAATCCGATGGATATTTGAAATCCCATAAAAAATTCGATTTGATTTAATATTTTTTTTTCTTTTTAACTTTTGGATTGCATAAAACTATTGCATTCACAAAGTATATTTACAACATATTTGAAGTTTTAAGAATTTTTTATTATATAATAGCCCAAAAGTTAAATATTTGAATACTAAGTCTTTATTTCACATTATTTTAATACCATAGTTATGAAAGGCAAGAGGCGTGCGAAAGGCCCATTTTAAGGCGAGAGACAAGCAAGCAAAAGGTGAACAATATGACAACTCAAAAATATACATATATTGCAAAAATTCCACAAAAATATGTTATAAATGAGAAAAAGCATATGAAAATATAAATTATGTTTGAAAATCTAAGTACACATTTCAAAAATTCATTCACGACTCATAAAAATATTAATACATAGTCAACTACCAATGGATAATGATATGTCATCCTTATCACTGCCCAATTCAATTCAAGATCATCATCTTCATCGCCATCATGAATGACACTTTCCTCCATCATATTAATCTTCGTCAATAATGCATAAAGTATGTGTGTTGGATGTACTTGAAGTGCCTATCTCCACCTCTATTTTTTCTTTCCTAACACAACTTGGAGCTTTTGAAGTAAATGATTTCTTCTCTAGTCACCACCAAAAAGAAAAAAAGAAACAACTACTAGTGATCTAGAAAATCAATCACTAAAACTCTACAATGACCGATTGAAGTGGGCAGAAAAATGGTTGTTGCTATTTAGTTTGGTGGCTGATTTTACAGTGGTTATTAATTAGTTACCATTGTATCAGTCACTAAATAGATAAAATCAATCACCAAATTATTTGCAGAAAAATATCTTATTTAATAGCAAGCATTCACAAAAGCGGTCACTAACTAGTGGCTGACTATTAGTGACCTCCAAGGAGGTCACTAATTTATTCAAGAAATGAGTAATTTTATGTCACTGATTAGTGATAGTATATTCGATCATTTATCCATCACTAATTAGAGACAATAATAAAATTAGTGATTATTAATTGTTTTTAAAAATAATTTTCTCAAACCTATTTTTACTTGCTACAAATGACACTTCAAACAAGTTAAAAATCAAATATCATATATATCATATCCAAATCATACTAGTCTACTAAAGTAGTAGTCTCAACAATTCAAACCAACTATTCAATTTCATACATCATGTCCAAACACATTTTCAAAGAGTACACAATGAAATGCCAAGAAAAATAGTAATGCCAATCAGAAGGACCATCGCATCGTAGCATAAACAAAAATAATAATGCCAACGAATAACATCAAAAGAAGTATCAACCATATGGTATCTACTCATCGCTAAGACCACAATGGCTCGAACTAGCACTTCTTCCTAGTAAGTTGAATCTTTTCATGCACTTGTTCAATGCCACCAGTAAAGGTTCCTCTCTTTACTTTTATAATTCAACCATCTTCCTTGCCTCCTCAATGAAAGTCTTTTTTCGCTACTTGCAGTCACCTCTCTTTCCTACATAAAATAAAACAACAAAATAAACATTCTAGCATTTGGTGAAAATGATTGTTGCATATGGTAAGAAATGAAAATAGAGAAAACTTTTGCACACACTACCTGCTTAGAGGAGCATAATTAAAGAATCAGAAATATACATAATAACACTTTCTAAATGACACAAGAATTTTTGCTGGATAATTAGAGGAATATACAGAATAATTAAAAGAAGTATCTTTGGGGAGGAAATCTTCGCCCTCTTAGCAATCTATACCTACTTCTGTCTTGTCCAATAGCAAGCTACTTTGTAGTTTTAATAAGAGAAAGAGAAACGAAGGCCTCTTAAGTTTCTAGCTATTAATTAGTTGATTGCCCTCCAAGTGAAGTAAACTCCTTAAATTTCTATCTAATTAGTGTACCTAAGTTCTCTCCTATCCAACATGTCCAATGCCAATTAGGATTTGTATTATGATGGGGTCCTAAATTTTGGCCCAAATTATCCAAGTTATCCTACTATTAATGCATAATATTTCACAACACAAGTATTGTATTGCAATTACATTTTACAATGATGTTAAGAACATAAAAAGATATATGAGAAATCTTATCCATATGTATGGCCTGTATCAAGAATTGAATTTGTTGTTGTGGAGGGCTAGGGAATTAATATCTTTTCGCCAATTGATGGGAAAATCTGGAGGAGAAATGTTTATAGAATTTTACTTATTGGAGAAATAGATACCTGATACCTACTAATGGTTTAACTCGAGAAGATGCAACTACAAGTCCAGGAATTAATGTCTTTTCACCAACTTCAATCCCCAGAAGATCCAAATCCAAACTTGTACTGAAAGAAAATTTAGTTCGTAAAGATAACACCTCCTGTCTAACCGCTGAGAAGAGAAGACTAAATTTATGCTACGATCATGAAATGGAGTTTCCTCCCAATTGAGGAGGAACAGAAACTATAAACATAAAATGAACTTGAAATATTAAAACATTAGGTTCAGGTTTCCTCCCAATCGAGTCATACGATTACAGACAGAGGAAAAGTAGAACTCTATCTTCTTTATTCCAAGAGACTTTTAGTGATGTAGCAATTGCAAGTGAAGCTTTGGTAAAATGATCTTGGGCAACATTTTCATGAAACCGCTAAGGTATAAGCCCCAACAGAAACAACTGGCAACATAATGGGAGAGTATACTAATTCAGGGACATAATGTGTATATTTATAGAAATTAAACTATATTTTTTTCATCTCACCTATAACTTTGAATCTAAATATAGCCTATCACCATTTCTTGATGCATTACAAGTGTTTGCTGTAACAAAGAGAGATAAATAAAGCATACTAGAACTTTCTAAACCCGACAAAAACTAATTAAGGATTTTACTAATGAGAGAGCACAACAAACATTGAAATCAGTTTGCTCTAAATTTAACAAGTTGAACACAACAGTCAAAGGCAAACAACTAAATGCATATGTTCTTTTCATAGAGTCCATTAAAGTCTCCAGGCTTCAATTTTTGTTAGCATAAAATAGTTTACTCTTACCCATGTCAAATCCAAATAAAGCACAGTAGTTTGCAGTTACCTATTTCTTAAAGACACTGAGTTTCAAAGCATGACAATGATTAGGACAACTCACGATCATTTTGATTCATTTACTTCAAAAATGGGAGTTCTCGTAGATTCTTGAACTATTACGAGATAACATCACAAAAAGCAATAAATCATCACATGAAAAGATTTAATACCTTAAGAAGTGTATTACTATAGAACGATTGATCTTAGACCTGTTAAAAAAATAAAGAAAAATATAAGTATTTTAATGACACACTAACAATAAGTCAATGTAAAGTATCCACTCATTTTACTTTATGATCTGAATAAGAACACATATTGATAGTACATACAGCAAAAAAACATAAAAAGAAAAAAGAAAAGAAAAGGAAAGGATGCACATTCAAGTAAGAGATTCATAATTTTATTTACTCCAACCATTCCATATTATTTGCAACTATTGCTTTTTTGACAATTTCTTATAAATTTTCAAGTAATTTGTTTATCATTTTCAAAATCAACTTATCAAAATGGTATTGCATATTCCATAATGCCCACATTTTTCAAATTAAAAGTGTTTTCCCATAGACAACAATTTTCTCCAATGTACTATGCTTATGGCTACTTTTTCCTAATAATTTCTATTGATTTGATAGGGAATTTTACACTTCAATCAAACATCACAATACATCTATATATCTTATGCATCAACAGCATTGAGAAGAAAATATCCCCACAGCAGCCATCTCAAAACACATAATAGAATAACTTCTTAATTGAATCTTTGAAGTTGTTAAACTATCACAAAGATGACGAAAACCATGTAAGCCAATCACTCATCTCCATCCTATTAAAAGCATGCAGATTTAATCATATGCACAAGAAATTTAAGATAAAAAACAAATGCAGCTTCACTATTAAAATATTCTTGAAATAAAAGGAAGAAGTGCAGCTTCAATGATTTAAATTAGAAGGTCCTAGCAAATAGAAAATACTGTAAGAAAGTGAACGTATATGATAAGTACTACTGAAGCAGCTTCAACTTCAGAAAATTGCAACTAAAATTTGCTTTACTTCTTAGTAAGAATTTTATCATTTTCATGAAAAGGAAAAAAAAAAAAGGTTTATGAGTATAAAATAATGAGCAATTGAAATACCTTCTAGATCTCCAAGCTCAAACAATGGCGGCAATAGTGAGTGAGCGAAAGCACCAAAAGAAAACCAGCAAAGGAAAACCAGCAGCAAAGAGTTCTCGGATGAGAGAGGAAAACCAAGAAATTTAGACCTTGGTATGAAGAAAAGTGATGTTATTAGACAATACATTAAGGCTTTCTTTGTGGTCTAGCTGGTGTTAGATCTTACATTTTTCACCGAAGACCTAGGTTCAAACCCACAAGTTACAAAATTATTTTGAAAAATTTTTAAATACAAAAATCAAATAAAATAATAATAAAAATAATAAAATTATGATCAATTGCAAGACCCAAGGTCAAACCCCAAGTTTACAAAATTATTTTTGAAACTTTTTAAATAGATAAATCAAATCAAATAATTAAAAAAATAAAATTGTGCTCAATTGCAAGACCTAAGTTTAAACCCCAAGTTTTACAAAATTATTTTAAAAAAATTTAAACACATAAATCAAATAAAATAATATTAACAATAATAAAATTGTGACTAATTAGTGACCTTAAAACGATAAGTCACTAATTAGTGTCTACTGTAGAATATATAGTACAAATTAGTGACTAGTACGGTTGCAAAAATAGTCACATATTCAAGGACAGATTGTGATTGATCTAAGCTCAGTCATAGAATTTACTGAAGCAGCCACTAATTTTTCATATTTTTATAAAAAAAGAATTAAATATAAATTAGTAATTAATATGTCATTAGGTGGTCACTAATCAATGACTGCTTGATCAATTACTAAAAATCAGTCATTAAAGCTTCTTTTACTTGTAGTGAGTAAAATATGCTGGCTCTTGAGCTATAGAAGCTTTTGCAACATCTTCTATATTAGGCTATCATCAAACATCTCATCATCACTTGTTTCACCTATTCCATCATCTTTAGCCACCAACTACTTATTACTACCATCAATATTATCCAAAGAAATTGGATAAATCACAAATTTATATCATCGTCTCAATGTTCTATTGTATTTTATAAACACCAAATTATTCGCTTTAGCTTGAGCTGACCTATTTCTCTTCTTGCTAAGGACTTATCAATTTTACATGCCGTTGACAAATACGTATATGCAAAATATATATACACAATTTAAACTAAATAGAATAATACATGACTAAACTTACATGCTCAAAGAAGCTCCGATATCTATCCCATTTGAATGCACTACAAGTTAGGTTAAGAATTTTAATGGTTAAGTTTTGTATATTTGGAGTTTCACTGCCATGAGACCTCCACCAATCAGTTGTGAGAATTCAATAACCATTGCATTAATAAAGTAACATTGACATTCTAAATTTTAAGATATATTCAAAATTACAAATTATAGTTTTATCTAGTGATCTCAGAGTCCTCAATCTCTTTGCCATAGTATACGCAAAGAGGTCATTCTCATTCTTGTAAAGCATTAATTCTTCAGTAATTATATCTTGAATAAGTGTATCCGAAACCAATCTCTTAAGACAAGTGTAAAACCTACATATAATTTTTTTTTAATCACCATCAATTTTTGGATTTGAATAATATTACTCTACATTCGAATAGTAACTAGCTACATGTGAAGGTTGATGAAGTTTATCTTCCTAACTCTTATTAATGATATCAAAATACCAGCTATACTTCTCCTAATCACCATAGAAATTCTTTGCAATAACCTCTTTTGCTCTATCCATAAGCTCGTAGATGTAACTCATAGGACATTTCTTCTCACCATCAACTAGCCAAAGAACCTTTACTAGAGAACCAACAATCTTAAGGACTTTGGTTGTTCCTCGCCAAAATGTAGTAGATAGAACAATATTAGATGCTTGTATACCTATTTGCTCTTTTGCCCATTTGATACTTCTTCATGGATCCAAAAAACATAGCCCTCAATCCTCTCTTCACTAAATTAAATCTTGAGAGCATGAGGAATGCCTTGACAAAACGTGTCATTGCAGGTCTAACCAACTCTAAATTAGTAAACTTTTTCATCAAGGTTACTACACTAAGATGGCTACATGCACAACTATTTTACTTCATAGCCTTCACAAAAATTGGACAAATGTCCCTATATTTAAATTTATCCTTCAACATCAAGTCCAAATAATGTGTGGCACATGGCGTCCAATATAAATTTAGATACTTTGCCATCAATATTTGTCGTATGAAGATAGAACAAAAGGTAGAAAAATAATTAGAAAAAAAGGAGAAAAAAAGAAAAAGAATACAAAGATATAAACTATTTAATAAACCTTACCTACTAGCATCATATTTGAAGCATTATCTATAACCACTGGAGCAACATTATTCACTCAATAGCTCAAATATTTTTTCCCTTGTCCTATATTGATCAGAAGCATCAACCAACTTACAAGAAAATTAATCAAAGCTCATTCTTTTTTTGTTCTTCCACCTATCCAACATAATAAAACAACTGTGTTTTTTCACTCTTCTTTATGGTCTTTTATTACTTTTTTCAGTTGTTTAACCTCCTTTTTCAGCAAAGGACTCTCACGTCATGAAACTGGGTGCTTTCAACCCCGGACCATGTTTTTCAATCTCATTGATCATCTCAAAAAAACTATAATAATTCACCATATTGAAAGCAATCCCAACATCATACATCCATCTTGCTATCGCTGAATGTGCTCGACTTTTCAATATCTTCAATGCTGCCTCATTCACATCTTTTTGTTTCTTCATGTCTTTCAAAGTTGGTTGTTTGCCATGACTTACAAGAAGGTCCATTGGCCCTTTAACATTTGCTTTTGCATTTTTCTTTAATTGATAAAGCTTTTGACTCTCTGCTTCATCATTGTCTTCATCACCAAAACTTCTCAAATATTCTTCTTGAGTTCTTTAATATTGAATCTGTTTTTCTAATGTAATTTTCTCTTCAGCTCTCTTCATCGTGCACGTGTAACTTTGAATCTCCTTCCCATCATTTGGAACTTTTTCGCTTGGCCTCACATTTGCAAAACCTCCAATTATGTGTTGTTTTGTCCTAAATATTCCCTCAAAATATTTTTGATCACAAAAAATGTATATAGTGTTATTTGTATTTTTTGGATCTTCAATCTCACATACTTACAACAAAGGTCTTTTCTAGACAAGACAAAGTTTGTTCAGAACTAGAAATTGACATATTTTCAAGATGCAAATGTAAAATAACATATTTAGATTTTAGAATAAAGTAACACAAATATGAAATATGAATAAAACAAAAAAAATGAAAAAAAAAGTAAAATTGAAAAAAAAACCAGCAAAAATGAAAAAAAAACAAAAAAAACAGCAATAAAAAATTGAACTGAAAAAAAAATTAAAATAACAAAACACTATAGAACACAATAGAAACCAGTAAAGAAATAGAAAGACAAAAAATGCAATTATAGAAAATAAAAAATAAATATTAATTTAAAATAAGTTAAATGAAAATAAAAAATAAAAAAAATTAAGTTTTCCACAAAACAAAAAATAGAAAAAAAAAGAAAAAAATTGTACCTAGAGCTAACGGCCGACAACAGCAGCAAGGGATGGTTGTAAATGACGACGGGAGATAGGGGTAGATTATTAAGTTAAGTTTAAAATAAGACTTTTTCTTTTCTTTTTTATAATTTTCTTCTTTTATTTTAGTAAAGAAGCCCTATAAATTAATAAGGTAGGCCAAATGGCCAGGCGATGCACCCATCCTCACCCACCCTGGGGTGCCTTGCTGCAAGCTTCTTGCCCGATTGGGAACGCTTGGCTCACCAAATCACCCAACGTGAGCACTTGCCTGCATAGCTATGATTAGTATATATGTAAATTATCATGTATTATTATATTCACTATTTTGTACTTATTTTTTAGTTAAAATTTAATGTTATTAGGACAATATAACATTAGTATAAAAATTAGGTCAACATAATATATACATTTTATTTTAAAATATATTATATACAAGAGTACTAATTTAATAAAAAATTACTAAAATTTGAATTTGGATGTTTAACAGATCAAATTGATTAATTTCATATCTAATTCATTTATTTTGAATTAAGGATATTTATATTCAAATCTGATTCATTATATATTCTAATCAGATAAAAATTTTAAAATTTAAATCAAAATTTGATCAAATTTAAATTAAAATTCAATTCATTAACAGATTTATTGATTTTGGTTTGATAATTTAAACATGGGCTTCAAGCCCATATTCTTCTGGTCTTTAAATAAGGATGGCAAATAGGTGGACATAAGTGGATGTGTTTGAGCTTAAGTAGATTGGGTAGAAAACACGTGAGCTAAGTATGAGTTTTAAATAGATGAGTTAAAAAAGAGTAGGTGACTTCAATCCGCACAAGAAAGAATATATATATAAATAAATAAACAAGAATTATTCATTAATTTTACTTCTTAAAAAATTAATATAAAAGATATAGATATACCTTATATACATTATTCAATATAAAATTTTACAATATATTGGGATGGGATGATTTATTAGATCATATGTTTATTTCACAATATCTTTTCATAATTGTGATTACATAAATAATTAATTATAATTTTAGTACATATTTCACTACAAAATTTAAATTTTGAAGGAATTGCATCATTGTTGCATTAACAAGTGTACATTAAATTTTTAATAATGAATTAGTTAGTTTTCATTTTTCAATAATTTGATACACATAAAATTGTCTGTCATTCTACGTACCATTAACATCCAATATTAGCTAAGCAACAAATTAATTTTTTTTTATATCAATAGACATAATATTTATTCTTATGACTTTAATAAATTATTCATATATGAAAATTTACATCTTGAAAAATCTTAGGCAGCTATTCAAAGAACAAGTTTTTTATTTTAATTAAAAATTATTAATAATCCAAAATACGAAAACTTATGGCGTAAATGAGGAAGTGAAAATAATGTAGACATATAATTATTAACTCATAATTATTTTTTTAAATTTGTTAAATTTTAGTTAATAATATAATGTTTTTTCAGTTGGACATATCCAAACATGAATACATTATCCCATGTCTGCCTTTGTACTTCCTGCCTAGCTATATCATGTCTTTTTATTAAGTTCAACTTTTTAAGTCCTATCATTATTGTAATTTTGTGAAGATTTTTTCACTTTGTATGGGTGCATCCATTGGGATGGATTGTTAAGTTCATATGTATGATGAATCTCAATTTCTTCCTTTGAAAAATAAAAAAAAGTAATTTTGCATTAATCAATTTATGAGATGCCATACATTTGAGATTGTGTATTATTGAATTACATACAATGATGATGATGGTGATGACCTTTGATTTTATTTCATATCGGATGAGTTAAGAGTTTTAATATAATTATGAAATGTTCTCATCTCTTACACTTTAATATGTTTTTCCAAGACAAAATCTCTCATTAATAGATGCTGATGAGGTAATAGCTTGATATGATTGAATTTTCATGTTTGACAATACATTTAGTCAATTTCTGGCACCATTGTGGAAAGTCGTCCCCTTCTCCCACTTTTGCGTGTTGACAAAGTGGTTGGAACCTAATTATGATCATTAGCTCTTATCAATATTTTATTTTATTTATTATATCATTATCATTCAACAATTTAAAGCTTCATCTAACTCTATTGGATTTAATGAATTGATCCCTTTCACGCTAAGTAATTTTGACACACTCAATGTATGTGCTAAATTTTTTATAGTATAAAAATGAATAAAATATTTAAGTACTATTTTATATGTTATTATGATTATTCTTAATATTTTCAATGTAAGTAGGAGAGCAAAAACAGCAAATCATTAGATAAAAAAAGAATTAGAGATAGAAAAAATGCCAAAAAAGAAAAAGAAAAAGAAGAAGCTTAATTCAAAATTTTGTGGCAATTATTAAAGACCTCTATGTAATTATCAATTTTCACACACATACCAAAAAAAAAAGAAAAAGAGTAAGTAATTTAAAATATTTTGACAATATTAAACACTTACCTATGGTTGTCAATTTTGTTTTTAAAAGTAATTTAAATATACTTTGAGAAAAAATTAAAAAGTTGCTTATGAATTTCTATTTTCTCAAAAAAAAAAAAGTAATTAGAAATTCGAAATGTTTTGATAATTATTAAAGGCCTCTCTATGATTGTCAATTTTGACACACACACACACAGAGAGAGAGAAAGGAGTTAGGAATTTAAAACATTTCAACAAATATTAAACACTTACCTATGATTGTTAATTTTTTTTATTTAAAAAAGTAAGAGATTTAGTTGGATCATTTTGACTAAATAATAGACTTACCTGTGGTTTTCAATTTTCAGAATATGAAAGTAATTTGGAAATTTAAAACATTTTTATCACAAGCATTAAACATTAACCATTAAGTTTCAAATTTCACAAAAAGGTGAGAAATTAAATTAAATATTTTTGAAAAATTATATTGAAGTCTTAAATATGTTTGATTGTCAACCCACAAAAATAAAGAATTTGAAATATTTAGAAAAATATAATTAAATAGTTATAAAATTAAGGAAAAATTGAGTGTATATATATTTATGTTTTTACAATATATATCAGTCCAATCACTACCTAATTCGTTTGGCCTAATAATTGATCTTTCCCATAAAAAAAATCACTTTATATATGATCTGCTTGGTGTAATACTTGACCCTACGCATCAAATGATTTTTATTGTTAAATATATCGCCCTCACATTTTGAGATCTACAAACTGGCTCAGGATGAAGAAAATGCAGAAAATTAGCTTCTCTACTCTCATTATAGTTCTTTCATCTTGTAGTCAAATACTTTCAACTTCAGCAATTCTTCTCACAGAAAGTCCCAAAGGTAAATTAACATTCCTTGGGGTTTTATTTCTCTAATTGCTATCGCTAATTTGAGCCTTCAACTTGATATATTGTATCAAATGAATTGTAAAGTGAAAAATTAACGAAATATATTTGTATATATATATATATATATATATAATTCAATGGTTCATATATACAATTTAATCAATGGCATAAAATGAATCAATTTTTATATTAGCTTAACATAAATATGTTTTTTATTTTCCATTTGTTCTTTTTCAAGAGAATTTGTTTTTGGTAGGGAAAAGCAAGGAGCCGTCAAAAGTTCCTTTTAGGTTATTTGAAAAAACATTTCAACTTAGCATACTCTAAAATCATTACTTTATAGAATTATTTATATTCTAATTATGTGATAGAGATAGTTACAAATATTTAAATAAGAAACAGATTGAAAAATTAGATTTAAAATCCTTTATCTATTTTATTTTTTTGATTTTTTTTAATTTTTGAATTTTACAGAATGTGAAAGGTACAATGACTGATCTAAATATGAAAAAAGACTTCAATATCGATTACCAAGTTCCTGGAGCAAATTATGATCACGATCCACCTCCTCCTTCAAGA
>JACGDI010005856.1:158961-185675 GCA_014898725.1 Jacaranda copaia
TGTCACCTAAATAAGTCATTTTTTTTTTGGCCACCATGGAAAATTTTCAAATTGCCATACGTCTTATGAGCCACGTTAGTTTTTCCAGTGAATTTCATCTGCTCGAGCAAAAGAAGGACTAAAAAGGATAATTTTTTGAATCTAATAGAATTGAAATTGTAATTTGAAACTTATAGGGAAAAATGCAAATCAAGCAAAGTTTCAGGACGAAAATTGTAATTTTTACCACAGTCCGTGTTTATTTGTGCAACTTCTATGATAAATTAACCGATTACTTCCCATGGGTTTATTTATCATGCCAGCCAAATTATATTACAATGAGAAAAGATCACATAAAGCATCGCATGATAATTGTAGTATGTTTTATAATGGTTTAGGCTTCATTACAACTAAGCATACAACACATTTATCGAGTACCCATATGTGTTTTATACGAATGTAAAGTATTGTTTGGTTGTTCTAGTCAAATTGGGGAGGAAAACGGGGCAGGTTTGATTCAATCTGTCCCCATTCTGCAACAATCCAATCTTCTATATTCAAATTCTTTCAACTTCAAATTCATGCCACAAAAGTCCCGAAGGGAAATAACACACCTTATTTTTTTGATAACTCTACTCTTTTTCTTTGAAAAAAAAATATCAAGCCATCAACTTAATAGGTATCCAAATAGATAATGAATAATTCATGCAAAAATGATAATATCATAAAATTAAAAAATATTTTATCGTTTAAACATGGGCCTAGTAGATAAACAAAATTGGCTGCGTTTTGATAATTTAAACTTGGGAATAAGGCCCAAATACTTTAGGCCTTAATTTTTAATTTTTGAAATTATGATATAAAATTTGCAAACATCCAAATGAGACCTCACTCCCACATTGAATGCACGCGATTTGTCCATTCAACTTTTAATAAAAGGATTGAAATTACAAAAGTTAGATGACATACGGATTCAAAATTTTGTTATTAAAACTGTAAATCACGTTATATTTTGAGACTAAAATTATAGTTAATTTATCTAAAACGATTTATTTATTGTCCATATCATGCATAATTCATTATATGCATCACATGTAATATTATAATACCGGATTAATAATATGCAACATATACTAATTTTAATCATATCTAACATCTGTATTTCATAAACATGCATATGCAATGACTAGGTAGGTTCTTGTAAGCAAGAAAACTTTTACACTATGTTTGGTTTTAAGAAATTGACAAGGAAAGTATTAGGGAAAAGGAAAACAAAAGTAAAGAAATATAAAATTTTAAACTTGTTTGGCTGCAATGGAGAATAATGAAGAAAGGAATAAAGAACAAATGTGTTGGAGAAGGAAATGGAGCTCAAATGGACTTTCCCCTCATTTTTCTTACTATTTTGTGAGGAAAACTAATTTTCCTCAAACAAATTATATTTTTCCTTGAGTTTTTCTTTCTTTAACATTTTCCTTATTAACCAAACAATCAAAAATATTTTTCTCAACATTTTCTTTTCTTTTCCATACTAAAATCTTTGAACCAAACATAGTGTTATTATTCTAAATAATATAAGGCGTTTTTATTGTTTCTGTATGGATTTGACATAGTCCTATAGCAGCAGCATCATGTCTAGTTCAGTTAGGCTTTATTTATTTGCGTTGTAAAGAAAAATGGCATCGGCATTTTTGTCCGAGCAGTAGAGGCAAGGATGTTGCTGATCAATCCCTTGCATCTCCAAGATTTCTCTAGCCCTTAAGACAATTTGCTTGTTGTTTAAATTGGGTGGATTATTATGGTTTTCCTTTAAAATAATTTGAACAGCATTGCTAAAGGCTCCATAACCTCCTCCTTTTCCATTCCTTACATCATTGGAGCTTTTATCGGACTGACTACCACTCAATAAAATGCCTTGATTTGGTTTTGATGGTTTGGGGAAATTATGAGCATTGGGAAACAATTGAAACATGAGGCTGCCATCTGATACAAACATTTGCAGCAAATGTTGCCCAATGTCTGGGGAGTTGAGGCCTGTAACAGATGAAAGTTGTTGCAACATGAACTCATAGGGGATCATCTAGGCTTGCCCTCAAAATTAGCTGGAGGGGGAGGGGGGGGAGCTAGGTCCAATTTGCTCGCGTTCTTTGTCGATTAGGCCCCGCTGTGGCAAGAATCAGACAGGATGGTGAAGGTTGCACATTTGGCACCCGGTTCACAAGGTGTCTAAAGTCCACACCTAAAAATTAAAACAAATATATTAGAAAATGCAAACATTAATTAATCCAATTAGATTTGTGGAGCTAGTTGGCTAATATACATATATAGTAGTTACCTAATACTTGTTGTTACTTTGAATATTCCAAATTGGTATATGCATACTGATTTTTGGTATTTTTGCAAATAGGTATTTTGTGGTGATCTCATTGGTATTTTAAAATATGTGAATTGGATATTTCAAATAAAGTTATGTACCATCCTTATGAGTTTTAATTGAGTAAAAATCCCTCTTAGTTTAGGATTTCAAGTCCTAGATATTAGAGATTTTCTTTTTTTTTTCTCTAAAATTGGGTAAGGCATTAAATAATCTTACTTTAACGATTGACATTTGTTTACTCTATGAGCAATCTTTCTCCAAATATCACTCCATTAGCCAAGAATTAATATAATAATTATAATAATCAAGTACTTTTTCACAAATTATATAATTTTGTTATTGACATACAGTTTATATGATGGTTCTATTTTTAAGTTTATATAAGTTTTTTAACATAATTTTTGACTTTGTTAAAAAAATGTACCAACTAAATTAATTCACATACTGTGCACCAACCAAGTCTACCCCAGCATACCCTTAAATATGCTGCAGAAATTGCACCAGTCATCATCCACTATATTAAACGTTGTCCTCTAATCAACTTCCTCTGCATTTAATGCAGATGTGGGATGTCCACCCTTATTTATGGTGTTAAGCAACCAAAGTACCAGTTGGGCGGCGAAGAAGCATATTATTTGGCACTTTCTAAGAGATTTATAATGCCCTTATGATGATGGGCACTAGTTAACTACGTAGGATAGTACATCATTGGACCCCATACATTTAACAAATATAAATACTCCTCTCATAAATACTTTAGGTACACACTTTGATTGCTCGAATTGCTCTTTCAATCTTTAGCTTGCTCTCTACTGCTATAGATTGACAATTAATAGTTTTTATTGATTTTAATTAAAAAAATTATATTTGCTACGAAATCTATAGCTATATTTTGTAATTATAGTTATGAAATTAAAATAATTTTTCCATAACACATACTTAAATTTTTGGTAGTGTCGTTCTGGAACGTGTTACTTATATTCATCACCAAATCTCAAGTTTCCTACTATACACTTTGCTTGATATTCACTTCATTCTGGAGAATATATATATATATATATATATATGTAAGTATATAGATGTATAAGTATTCAGGCATTATTAATTGTCTGCATATGAATTAATTGCTGTGGGCTTCATTTCCACATTCCATATTTGTTAGTGCTAATTTAATTTCCTCAAAGATATCATATAATATCCGATCGAGTGCATGCAGCAGCACCTTGCTTTATGATCGGCTCCTCGAACCTTGACATGACATCCACCTCATCTTCTAAAAAGCAAAAATATGCATATGTAATTGGAGATACAAGTTGAAAGTGCGCTAGGAGAGTTGTAAATGGATATATGAAAATTTATTTATCATTTGTATTCGTATTTATTTATATAAAATTTATCAGCATCCAGTTAAAGTAGATTTAACTATATTTGATTAGTAGATACTCGATTATAAATGGATACAAATATGGTTATAAATGTGTATCTAATCTGTTTAATATTTGCTTCGAATATATATATTTATTAAATAATATATTATTTATATTTTTTAATAAAAATCTCTCACAATCCATATGTGTATATATAAAAATTATAATTGAAGAATTGAGAAGAAAAAATAATAAATATAAAAAAATATTGTAATATAAAGAAAATATAGAAGAATGAAGTTAATCAACATAATGATTGTTGGTTGAGTTTATAATTAATATACTTAAATATCATTATTAATATTAATTTATACTAATATTCAATTACACAATCAATTATTAATTAAAAATTATACTATTTGTGTGATTGCTTTCTTTCTAATGAAATTGTATAGTTCATTTTATTAATTAAAAATATGTATTTGTTATATGTTTATAGATTCACATATTTAGATATTGTTAATAGATATCTAACTAATTATCAACAAATATGAATATAGAAGGAATAATTTAAATATGGGTAAGTTTAATTTAATATAAATGTATTTGAATAATTATAATCAAATACAAATATATTTGAATTCAATATCCGATAGATACAAATTCAGATGCCATACTTAAATATCCGTCAAATCTGTATCTATATTCGAATATTCAAAAAATTAATTAGATATGAATATGAAAATAATGTATTCTATCCGTTTAATATCCATTTACATCCCTAGTCGCTAGTTATATACATTAAATTATAGAAATATTTATTATGTCGTAATATAATAAATTTCATAAATTTATCAAGAACAACTATCTTTAGTAGAAAAACAAAAATATCACTGCAAATCATTAATAGCACAGGTTATTTTAATTGCATGCATGTACTAATTATTAATTGTTAGTTTATAGTAACAACTTAAATGATATTTTTGATGCAATAAAATTTATTGTCACATAATATACAAATTTTTCATAAATCATTACTGATCACTAATATCAATTTTTTGATTGTGTTATGTGTTTGGTATGCATGCATTAAGGGTTCACTAAATTTCAAATTCCACATTCATATTTATGTATGAGAATGACACAGTTAGATCATTCGATAGTGTGTTGTATTTGTCAATCTATTTTTTTTCACTTGTTTGTTATGTATATATATACATGCTACAATTGGATATATAACAACATTTTATTAAAAGATAAAATACATTCATTTGTTAAGTCCCCACAACTAGTCACTTAAAACATAAAAATACCTTCATTTCTAAAGATGACCCAGCTACAATTACATACTCCACGATTTTTTAAGACGAAAAAACTAGTTGTTTTTGTATTGATTTATACCTCAAAATTTTCACTGTGTCGATTTGACAATTCAACTTCTTACTGAACAATAAACATGATCTTTAATTAGTCACTTATAAGAAAAGACTGTTTATATACATCCATCTCTCCTAATGTTCAAAAATTTGATGAAATACCCCTCCCTCTAACTCTATTTGATCAAAAATTTAAATAGAACTTCATTAAAAGATTAAAATAACCTCATTTGTTAATATCCAATAGCTAGGTTCTCCACAATATGGTATGTATTATATAAATACATACATATATTTGAACTAGCTTTTTGAATATTAATTTAGACTTCAGAATTTTAAATGTATCAATTTGACATTTCCATGTCCTAATGCATGAAAAAGGTTTTATTTTGTCAATTAAAAAAATTATTTATATACATTGTTGTCAAACTAATATCAATAATTAGGTTGGTTCCCCTTACATGCGTTGCTACCATAGTTATAGCTATTATAATTCTAGTGTAATTTCTTTTAGATTCTCTCCTTTATATGCAATGTTGTCAGATTTATCTTTTGCACCACCTAAAAAAAAAAATCATTTTCCCTTTGATACTTCATTCTTAATTCAAAACAAATATCTTTGATCATTCATAAAATATGAAAATTTATCTACATATCATAATGTTTAGATATTTAGTAAATAAATCCCTAGCTCTAACATTATTTAAGATTTTGATAAACTTTTATTAGAAGACCAAAATACCCTCATATGCAATGTAAATACCCCAACTCCTAACGTTACCTTGCTCTAGCTAGGAATATGTGGTGGTGCAAAAGATTTTCTTTTTTTGGATATTTAAAGTAGTTAATTTTGTATCAATCTTGAGTACATATTTTTTTATGTATTAATCTAACACTTTAACTTCTTATTATATATAAAAAGAAGAATTTTTATATCCAAACCTTGTTATGTTTAAATTATATATAGGAAGTACATCCCTGCAATACTATTTGATCAATTAATGTTTTAACAAAATGTTACATGCTATTTTTGGATTCCTTCCTTGTATTGTTCAAAATCAATATACCTTCCTCTACCTTGTCTTGGATCTCTCTCCTTTTGGTTGCTAGGGCATATGGTACTCATGTTCTCAGTATCTCTCTCCTATTCTTTTACTTGATTCTCACTTCATTCTGTAGAATAGATGCATATATATTAAAGGCATTGTCTATAATCCTTAGTTATTTACAAAAGAAAAAGAATATTTTTGCGCAGTATTGTGAAAAGAATATATAGTAGAAGACTTTGTCAGGTGAGCGGATGAAGGTGAGCCAATCTAATTTTCCACTAGTACAAAATTTGCATAATAAGTGATGGCTTCCTCAAACATGCAGCAGCAGCCATGGGCAACCACAATTAATGTGGCAAATTTTTTGCCGACAAGGCTCTGGTTCAGCTACAAAAGTACTAACTACCCAGCCTGGAAAGAGCAGATGCTTTGCCTTATTCAGAGTCAAGGATTGCTTGGTTTTATTGATGGCAACAATGCGCCGCCCCCTGAAACTATTGCTGACCCGGGTGAAGGTATGACGGTAGCTAACAAGAACCAAGATTATGATGTGTGGAAAAGAACTGATATGCTTCTTAAGGGATGGATTTTGTGTTCACTTAACGATGACATTGTTTACTCTGTGTCGGCCATGAAAACTTCTAGAGAAGTTTGGTTGGAGTTGGAAAGCAGGTTCCATCGGCTCTTCAACTTAACCCCTCCTAAATGGCCAATTGGTAAAGCATTATTTCCTGTTAATTTCTACTGTTCTCAGTTCTTTTGACTAGTCTGCCAAAAATGTTTCTACCTATGTTTAGCTTTATTTTTTGAAAATAAATCTTTGTTTAGGAGATTATGAATGCGCATGTGAAGTTACCAACTTGAAACATCTTATAATGTAATATTGTGCTAAATTATAATAAAGGTGTAACAATTTCTCTAAGTACTTGTTATGTTTGCCAATGAAATATTATTCAAGTGGTAAAGTCGAAGATTTCAACAATGTCTTGGCCATTTCATGTGCCACTAAGTTAGTCAGTTTGTATTTTCTTAATATACAGATCAGCCAACTGTAAGTTCTGGAGCTGAGCAGAATACAAGGGAAAAAGATTTGAAAGAGTACTTGCCAGTGCATAGAGCTGCATTACATGGTAACTGGGAAATAGCAAAACAAATATTTGATGATGACCCAAGTGCAATGATAGCGAGTACTAATCTCATCAAAGCAACAGCACTGCACATTGCCGTTGGGACTGGAAAAGCAATTCATTTTGTTGAAAAATTGGTAGCAGCGATGCCCCATGAATCGATAGCTGCTGTGGATGATATTGGTGATACCGCTTTAATCATTGCTGCAGCTGTTGGCAACATAGCAGCTGCAACTATTTTAGTTAACATAATGCCCAATTTACTCTACAAACCAAACAACTTTGGTAATTTTCCAATCCAGATTGCAGCTCTATATGCACAAAGAGACATGCTTAAATATTTGATTTCTATCACCAAAGATGACATTGATCAAAACCCTTATGCTGGCTTAACGGGGCTCAGACTTCTTATTTATGTCATTGATGCTGAATTTTTAGGTAAATAGATGTGTACCCTTGCTCAGACGCTCTTAGATTGTGAGTTTGAAATAATGTGTTGAATTATTGATTATAAATATCTTCTAACAGATATTGCATTGTACTTGGTGGAGAAGTACCCAAATTTGGCTAGACTAAAGTTGTCAGATAATACTTCCGCTTTGAGAAAGATTACTGCAAAGAATTCTATTTTTTTTAGTGGAAGACACTTCAACTTCTTGGAACGATTTATTTCCTCCCGTGAGTATTTCAAATAATATAAATGATCATGTACTGTATATGAAAAATTGATAGATTTGGAAATATTTTCAAAGTCCTAACAAATCCTATATGGATCTATATTATCATATAAATGTTTGTCTTACCTTGAAGGTGTTTCTGTGGAGACTATATTGAGATCTCCATTTAGAAATGGTCGTGACATAGAGAGCATGGCTCATAACAGCCAACCAGGTAAAGTATTTCTCTCTCTTCATCTAATCACCTTATTAATTTTTTCCAATTGGAATTATAATATTTACTTCTCATAAAAGCAATACTAATACAACCTTAGACTGGACTTAAGATGATGTTGCAATAAAATATTCTATTGTCTTTTTGGTTCACAACAACTCTTATTTATAATAATACATGCCCTAACTTTTGAACTCCTAACATATTAAACATGAAATAGAGTTTGACTCTAGCAAAACCATCTATCCATTTAATTTCTAATGTTAATGTTTGTTTTTCCCCTTTCGTAGAGTTTCAGAGCTTGCATGCTATGCTATCGAAATTTATGGAAGGATCAGGTAATGTGGCATTCAATCTTAATATTGAGACATATGTTCAAACAATAATAGACAAACACATGAAATAGGCTGGTGCTGGTCAGATAGTACATAAAGCCCAAAACCCTCATATAGTTCAAATACAGGAGAAGGGAACCCTTGTCAATGTTCCCAAATGTAGTTATAAATAACTTGTTGCTTTTCCTTCTTTTGACATGATCAATGATACACATGAATTTAGTTAATTGATTAACTCAAGACAGTAGCAATCAAAAAATGTCTGAATTCTAGCATTCAACAAATGTTTAGACTTTGGATTTAACCTGCAATGGAAAAAATGATTAGGTTCTTTGGGCCAAATTTGTTGATAGTCAATCAATTAGATACTTATGAGAGCTCTAACTTATCTAGGAGCATGGAGTAGTTATAGGCTCACAAAGGAACTACATTGTAATACATATATGGCATAAATGATCTAGCTTGGTAGATATTTTTTTCTCTTAATTATATTTATTATTTATCATATAATTTTCTAGGTTTGAGGTAGAAGATATTCTCATTTCATCCTCAATATTAAATCTATGCACAACTATTCTAAAAACCTCTTCAATTTCAGGCCTAATAAAGACCATCAAGGATAAGAAATTGTTGAAGCTACAAGCCTTGAAGCTCATTAAATGTTTGTGCAAGGAAATTGAATTATTGAGTTTTATGGAAGCTAAAGACATTTATTTTGATGCCATTCTGCTAGCAGCACAATTGGGGATCCATGAGGTTGTGGAAGAGATTGTTGAGGTTTTCCCAAGTGCTATTTATTGCGTAACACCTGGTTCCAATCAATATATCTTTCACGTGGCAGTCGAAAATCGCTCTGAGTATGTCTATAATCTCATTTACCAAATGAGTGATCATAAACACTTATACTCAGATTTACATAACTCTTATGGAAACAACCTATTGCACTTAGCTGGAAAACTAGCGCCACCTCACAAACTCAATGAGATATCTGGTGCAGCTCTTCAAATGCAACGTGAAATACAATGGTACAAGGTGACAAATCCTCATTCTTGCTTAATAACGTTTTCATTCCAAATGACTTTAAATGATTTCATTATAAGATACCTATTTATACAAGACTTGTTATAAAAATATACAAAGTCCAACACACTTCTTTGACTCTCTAGGAAATATACCCTTGAGTATCTTAAAATATATATATTTAACCATCTGGGAATTATTCAAATGTAAATATCTTCACCAACTCTTTGATAATCAAGATTATTACTTCCAACATACCCCCTTAAGCTTGATTCTCTCATTTTCCCATTCCGAGCAATTTTGTATCCTTTTAATTTTGTCATTTATATTCATCTCGTGCTTGACCTTGATTTCATCATATTTGAGACTCAACATGGAAATCATCACTAGAAATACGTGGTGTTGCCTTTCTAAAATTAGCACTATCAAGTTGAAACCAAGAGTAATAGGAAAAGGAAAAGTCCCAAGCATGTTTATGTCGCCTCAGTAGAAAGACATTTAGCATCAATCTTTGGTATTGGTATGCAAAGGTTCAAATTCTTTTACTCCAAATTATGAACATGTGATCGGATCTATCAAGAATGGATTGACAACTATAGGGAAAGAGGTGCAGTCCCTGAGCTAGCTTGTAGCAAGCCTGTGACTTCAACCTATTTTTGCACCTTTCTTGACCCTTATCCTTCCATCTCTTTTTCAACCAATTGCTTCATTTGGTTGCTTTGGAAGTTAGAAGTTAGAATATATTGTTGCCAACAATGCTGCTTACCTAAGAGCTTATTCTCTTTCTTTCAGACCCGTAGCTTGATAGCTCATCGATGCTTGTTGGAATTCTAGGGTTGAAAGTAATTATAAGGTTTGTCATAATTAATATTGTCCATGCACCTCATTCTTGACCTCAATGAGATCCATGGTGTATTGTTTGACCATCTTGATTCTTGTGGTATTATAGTTTTTTATTTTCATCTTCATGTTCATTTGCACAACTCTTTCTACAATAATAAGAATTTTACTCTCCATCATGTTCATACTCTATCATTATTCAAGATACAGTATGCTAGAGATAGCATGAAAATAAGTCTTTCTTGTTTTCACATTGGGCATAGGAAGTGGAAAACTTTGTTCATCCTCATTCTAGAGAACGACTAAACTATGCTGGGAAATCTCCCAAGATGGTTTTCACAGAGGAACACCAAATCTTGAAAAAAGAAGGAGAGAAATGGATGAAAGACACTTCCAACTCATGTACGATTACAGCAGCACTGATTGCTACGGTGATGTTTGCTGCAGCTATTACAGTACCAGGCGGCAATGACAATAGCAATGGCTTTCCTATCTTCTCAAGAAATAGTGCATTCATAGTATTTGCTATTTCAGATGCTATCTCTCTCTTTACATCCGCCACTTCTTTGTTGATGTTCTTGGCCATCTTAACATCACGTTATGCGGAAGAAGATTTCTTGTATGTTCTACCAAAGAGATTAATAATTGGTCTAGGCACCCTTTTCCTCTCTATAACATTTATGATGGTGGCCTTTAGCGCAACTCTCTATCTTGTGTTTGGTCGAAAGCAAGGGTGGGATCTTATTCCAGTGGTTGCACTAGCTTGTTTGCCAATCACTTCGTTTGTGCTATTGCAATTCCCCCTTCTTGTGGATTTGATTTCTTCAACTTATGGCCCTGGTATTTTTGGTAAGCAACGTAATCATTCGTTCTATTAAGATATGGGATAAAGAAATTGATTATGAGCTAATTTGATAAAGAAATGTGGATGGGCAGAGGATATGTATTACTCTTTTGTATTATTATATCATTATTTTCTTTCTGTACAAGGATGCATTGATATGGTAAATATCAATTTATACAAACATTAGCCTATGAATTATTATGTAGGAAATGACCTTTTCTCACACTCAATGGAGAATATTATGGAAAAACAAAACCAAACAAAATTTGAATTCTTATAGTTTTATAAAAATTTTGAATTCTATAAATAACAAATAAATTTCTCACATAGGTTACCGTGAGAAAAAAAAGTTATAAGAATATAAATTAAATTGAAAAGAAGATTAAAGCAAGCAATAAAATAAGTGTGTGACTATAAAATCACAATTACATTGTATTATCCCAAAATCAATATTTCTTATCACACGCTGAATTTGGGATATGACACAACAATCCTTCCAAGACACAATACTCAGAAACACTAAGCCAAACAATTCAAAATATACTAATATCTATATGATATTATTAAGCTTCAAAATTGTCACAGTAGGGAAACAATTATAATTTTTACAGTTAGAAATGAACACTTATATTTAGGAATCAATCCTAATTATACTAATCCTTGAAAAATTATTTTCAACAATAATGAAAATTCAAATAATAAATCAAACTTAAATTATAACTAATGATCATCCTAGTATCTTGTCCCCAACCCCAAAATTGATCATCCTCTTTATTCTTGACTTAGAACTTTAAAGACATAGTTACAAAATAGTATGAGCAATAAATCACCTAGTAAATAGTTTCTTGACATTTTATTGGATTTGAGCAAATTACATACAATACACAAAAAAGACATATAAAGGCCATGCTTTTCTTTTGAATAAAATAAAACAACTTAATTTTAGCAACCAAATAGTTTTGAAAAGACATACAAGTGTCATTTGATATTACTTTTTCACGTTAAATCAAGCTAATGACTAGAAAATCATTAACATATTCTTGGAGTACATATATACTTACATATATAAAGCATGTGATCACTTTTCATAGTAGAACAAATAGTACAGTTAAGAAATCAGAATTCATCCAAAATATATTTTCAAAGATTTGCACTTATTTTTTGGAACTATCAAAAAACTAAAAAGAAAAAAAGAACATGTAACTCATTGCCTTTTACTTAATTGTGCTATGTCACACCCCAAAATCAAACTATATAGTTTAGTCTGGAGGCATGAAACTTTATCTCTAATACATGAGTCATCAATTAAAATATTAATCATAAATAAAACTTCGAACATTTCTATTAGCCAAATAAATCTCAAAAATAGAAACAATAGAAATATCTTATCCTTTATCTTCACCTAAAAATCCATGAAAGTGACTAATAAGCCAATGTCGTAACAAACTAAAAGCACTGCAAAAGTCCCAAAATAATGCTTCAGCCACAATTCTTGTTAAAAACTGGATCCACCTTCTCACAAAGGCTAAGATTTAGATCTACCAAAAGGAAGTTAAAAAAAAACAAGACGAGTGTGAGTAAAAGACTTAGTGAGTGCCAAGTGTGTGTAAAATGGGTTCTTTGAATTAAAATAATTTTGTACAGTAGAAAATTTGAAGTAATTTAAGTGAGATCTAGAAAATAGTCTAGCAGTAATAGTCAATGACTTTATAAATGATCATGCAGTATTCAGTCAAAATTTTATTAAATGATTTCCTAGACTATCAATTTAAATATGATGATCTGTCAATTTTGCTGTAGCCTGTCAACCCTATGACTCCCACCATAATAGTCCCTTATCACTTCGGGCAAGGTGCGACCTTACCAAAATAGTGCCTGAGCATCCTCAGAAATTCCTACGATCCACCTCAGCCACAAACAACTTTTGTTGTGCGCTGAAGGGATTAGGCCATGAGGGTTTAGGGTTCAACTGGCTAGCGCACTGTTGCCCAGTGAAGTCCCTCGCACACCTAGACCAAATTAGACCCAACTGACAGTAGCAATAATAGTAACAATAATTAGCTAATCATTGAATTTAATTAATAGTTTAGAAGCATTAGAAATCATAAAGTACATATTTTCTTGTGTCGTGAAATAAAATAAATCATTTTTGTGCATAGTGGAATACAATTATAGTGCAGTGTAAGTTGAAAACAAGTCGCGAGCAAAATTATTCAATAGCATATATCTTTCTAGGTTTTAAAACATATATAATATATAGTATTTATAGGTTTATGCACTCATCTTCAGGATCAATCCTAGAAGTCAATCATCTACCTCAAAATCAATCGATTCAAATGTTAAGCCACCTAATTCATTTAATAAATAAATCAATCACCAATTTAACTAACTAAGAAAATAAAATTTACTTGGGACTAGCCTAATACATACATACTCACAAAACTTATCAAGAATTTATTCTTTCATACGTACTTTTTGATTCACTCATGACACTCTTTCTAGATATCCGATTAACTTGATTCTTATGGCATTACAAAGCTAAGAAAGATTACTAAAGCTATTATGTTGATAATGTAGTTAAATTGGCTAATATGAGAGAGAAAATGAATTTCAAGAGGAAGCAGTGGTGCGAAAGCAGATTTCCAACTTTTAGGAATTTGTTTGATGTAGCACTTGATTGTATCTAAGCTATAACCTTTACTACAGGCCTCAGATGAAGGTGATCCAAAATCCTATGAAAACCTAGCGTATAGATCTACAATTCTTATGTTTACCTTATTGCTGAATTAAATCAGAATTGAGTAGTAAATGTTATCACAATATTCTGTTCCTGAAAAATCAAAGTCCTGTATTTTTTATATTACCACACCATAGTTTTTTTAGCCATAACTTTCTCCCTATGCATCGGATTAAAGTGATTTAAATGTCTGTAAGAAACTAAGATATAAATATTCAGTTCTTATGTTAACCATATTTCCTTATGCAATCGAAATCAAGTAGTAAATGGTGTCAAAATATTCTATTCTAGGAAAATCGAAGTCCTGTATTTCTAGACTTGACACATCTTAGTATTTTGATCATAACTTTCTCTACATAAATTGGATGATATGATTTATGAAGATGTAGAAACCTAAGAGACGTATATACAACTCATAAATTGACCATATTTCTCAATTAAATCGGAATATTCTGCTCTAGGAAAATCAAAGTCCTATATTTTTACATTGTTACGCTATAGTATTTTAGTCATATCTAACTCTCTATATATCAAATTAAAGTGATTATAAAGGCTGTAAAAACCTAAGAGACATATATTGAGTTTTTATTTTGACCATATTTCCAAATTATATCTAAATCAAGTACCAGAAGGTGTTACAATATTCTATTCTATGAAAATCGGAGCCCTGTATTTTCTATCTTGCCACACCTTTGTGTTTTAGTCATAACTTTCTCCGTATATATCAGATTGAAGTGATTCATGTGGAAATAGAAACCTAAGAAATAGATTTAAAATTACTATGTTGATTATTTTACTTAATTCAATCGGGAAGTAGTAGTAAAGGCATCACCAATATCCATTTTCGGAAAAATCAAAGTCATATCTTTTGATTGGACACTTCTTTGTATTTTGGTCATAACATACATCATTTAAATTGGATTTGGGTGATTTATGAGGCATAAGAAACCTAAGACAGATCTAAAATTTTTATGTTGATCACTTTGCTTAATTCTATCTATAAGAAGTAGTAAATCAAAACCTAATAGTATCATTGAATTTTGCAATTATCAAATATAAAGTCTACAAACTCATGAATTACTTTGTGTAATTTCTATTGCACGTCCGGCAAATGCTGTCTCCCTTTCTTTCCCCTCTGCCATAGCTGCTGTCTCTTTTCCTTCTTCCTCTTTTTCCTCTTTCATTTACTATTGGATGTAATTAGGGTTTTGTTTTTAGGGACTATATTTTTGTGAAAGAAGTAGTTTAGTTCAAGTAGAACTCTAATCAATTTCCTTCTAGAACTAGGATAATCCCATTATAATTCTAGTATCTGTTTTGTTAATTCCTAGACTTCAATAATTCAACTCTTTGTATTAATATAATATTAATTCAAGTAGAACTATAACTTGTACTCTCCAAAATGTAGAGTATCTACAATGTTTATATATATAATATTAATTATCACTATTTTATCAAAAGATAATTTAATATTATCTATATATTACATGCAAATATATTATTCCAAAAATATAGTTCATGCCTTACTAGAATTTTACTCAAAATACTAAATAAAATAAAGTATATTAATTGATTAAATACAAAGTAAAATTCTGGGGCATTATATGCTAGGTCAGAGATTTGCTACTATAACCCTATAGTGCAGTCAGAAATTTGATATTATTACTCGGTAGCACTGTCATAAACTTACTACTTTTAACTTGGTAGCATGGTTAGAAGTCACTCAATTGTGCAGAGCAAAATCATTAATTTAATTCTCTTTGAAGAAATAATTTTTGTTATTTTTTTTATATTAGAAAACAAAATTTCTCATTTTTGTAAAAATTAGATCACATGATAGGCTTTACTTATAAGAAATTTTGACATAGCATGCTCAAATCCTTTTTCATACTGAAAACTTATTTACACAACAAAAGAAATATATATTTATTTGGAAAAATATTTACAAAAAATAGAAGGAAGAAATTACTTACATATCTTAGATTTCCTTTATCTTAATCTGCAAATTGATTCGAATTACTAGTCCTATATGCAAATACATCATAATAATCAAGGTTGTAATTATATCTAAATAAATAAAAAATAATATAATATAATTAATTAAAGGTCTAAGTACTCTCTAAAAAATATGAGTCGACCGAGCTTTAGATTCTTCACCTTCCTATTTCTAGTCTTTCTCACCTAGCATGAATTTCATGGAAAAGTTAGAAAAATTTTTAAGGAATTTTTGAATCGGAGAACAGCAATACCAAAGAAATGGGGTTCTAAGGTTTCTTATCACTTATATTCACAGTGTTTTAGTAAACACATATGATTAGATATTTTGTGGGGGTCAAAACCTATCCAGATAGAGTTTAAAATGATGAGAAGACTTCCAAAAAGATGCATCTATCTATAAATTTGAAAATTGCTTGAAAAATAATTATAGATGTCATCATCAATCAATTAGCACGGACCTAAGCTCATAAAAATACAAATATAATAAATGAGTTTATTTTTATACTAGTTATAGGAACTTGAAATAAATCAAATACTTTGGTCTAAGTATTACACAAATTGGAATTGACTTTGAATGATAATTCCATCATGTGAGTATAAGTTCCAAAACTATGGTATAATGTTAGCTCTATTATTAGTTTAGGATCAAGTACGTAAATCACTAAATTAACTTTAAATACAAGACAAGCCACAAGACCAAACTTCATTCAACATAAAAGAAAATCACAAATAAGAGGATTTTATCATATTACTAATTCCAAAAAATACATTTCTTGGAAAATACCTTGTCCACTTCCAATACCTGTTTACATATTGAAAGGATAGATATGAATTATGACCTATTAATACATCAAGTCAAATATTCTTCATTGCAAGAATAATTTATAGCTCCAACATGTACAGTCCTAAACTCATATAATCATTAACTTAAAGCTCAATTAGTAAAGGCTCCAATCAAATTTTGACATGCTATCTACTAATTGTAGGCAGTTAAACTCTAAAGCTCTTCAATCACCACTTAGTAGTCCTTATAAAATTTTAATGATCGGGATGTGTTAAAGCTTAGACCTATTATGCCTACAACTTGGACTATGATTTCTTTTTTTTCTTTAAAGTTAAGATCAAATTGTCTATGCAATCTCAAAAGATAGAAGATCATTATTAATTATGTATTCTTGCATTCTAGATCCCATGACATTAGGCCTTAGCTTTAATGAAATTCACATAGTCTAAAAATTTGTAATTGGTTGCATTTCTGATCGAAATACATATTATTATACGATAATAATTTACAAAAAGATTTGGGGTATTTCATTCATTCTTAAAAATCAAACCCAATCACAATCTCCAAGTAAATGAGGCAGAATTCATATAGTCCATCTTGTTTAATTCGGTTTTTTTTTGGGGGGTTACCCGTTTAGTTTTCTTTTTTCTTTTGTATCATTTAACTTGAAAGATAAGTTGTTGCGTGCTTAACATACTTATATTTGTACTCTGTGGAGAATAAAGTGAAAATCAGGTAAGGCAGAAAGAGAGATAAAGTTGATTAAAGCAAATAAAGAACTAAAGAATATTAGTCCCTCTGGGTAGTGACGTAACTAGGAATTTAGGTAAGTGGGGTCAAAATATTAATAAAAAATAAATTTAAAATAATTAATATTTAATAAAAATAAAATTTAAATAATTAATTCAATTGTCCTCGATGAGTTTTCATATTCTAAAATGTCGTCATAATATCATCATTTAAAATGCTCATAAATATATCTCTTTCTTTATAAGTAATTAAACAATAATTAAGGAAGTCATCATCCATTCGGTTTCGCAAATCAGTCTTGATAAATTTCATCGTTGAGAAAGCTCTCTCTACACTTGTAGTGGCGACCGGCAAAAGCAACAAAAATTTCACAAGTTGGTACACATGAGGATACACCAAATGCTTCTTTGCCTCAACTAACTTTTTGAATTGATCACTAATTCTATTCACATCGAAAAATCTTATATCATCAGAACTCATATCAATTATATAATTCTCAAGCTGACAATAGAGCTCAACTAAATCATATTCTCTAAAATCATCATATGACTAAGATGGAGACAAACAAGCCATACCCTGAAGTAAGTCAGATGTTACCTCATTAAATTAATTATTTAATTCTAGAAGTTGCCAATTGATAACTTTATAAAATACTTCAACATGGTAATGATGTAAAACCGTATACTTAGCAACTCTTTGCTTTGATCTTCCCAGAAAGACATAGAGATCATTAAATATAGGTATCTCAATGAGTATCACTTGGTTTTGCAAGACGTAATTCTTGATATAGACCCCTACCAAACTGAAGCTCACCTATTTCAAATGCCTTTAGGATTTTGAGAATTTGTGCATCTCGAAGCTCATCTCTACGTTTAAAAGAAGCTCTCACCGCATTTATCACAGCTAAAACTTAGTTAACAACTCCAACAACTTCATCACATTTCTTACTAATCCTAACAAAATTCAATTGAAGTTGATGAGAAAAATAATGAATAGAATGAGCCGACCTATTTTCTCATTGAATTAAAGCTTTAAGTCCATTAAATTCACCTTGCTTGTTACTTGCTCCATAATAGCATTGACCACGTATATATGATATACTTAATGAATGTTGAGCAAGCAATGAAGCAACTCCTTCTTTTAGAGATAAAGCACTAGTATCACAAATATGAAGAATCCCAATAAATCACTCCATTACAAATCCTCTCCTAACAATATATCGCAAAACAAGAGCCAGTTGCTCCTTACATGATATATCACGGGATTCATCAACAAGTATACTAAAGTAATCACCATTTAAATCCTCTATGATGACCTTAGTTGTTTCCATAGCACATGCATGTACAATTTCTTTTTGTGTTGTTGAACAAGTGAGCTGATTATTTTTTGGTGCTTTTCTCAATATTGCAGCAACATCTTTTTCACAATTTTTCATGTAGTATCTCAAAAGTTCAAGAAAGTTACCATTATTTGATGATGATGCACTTTCATCATGACCTCGAAATGCCATTCCTTGACCCAAAAGAAATCTCACAGCCTTAATTGATGCAATTAAACGTATCCGATACTCCAATTGAGCTTGGCTTGATTGCTTATCCAAAGCTGCTTGAATGGATTAACTCTGTTGCATCAAATCTTCACACTTTTTCTTTGATTTGTGATGATCAATATTAGGCCCACCGATATGAGTAGCAAATCTTTTCTTTTTATTCCAAGCCCAAAATTATTTAGTTGAAAATGCTTCTCCCCCACATTGATGTACATCTTCATCCTTAATAGATAGCAAGGAAGGCAAAAGGCTGCATCTGATGATACACTACATTCCAACCAATCAGGATAAATATCAAACCACTTACAATTAAATCGCCGCATCACACCAAATATTTCAGTTTGTGGAAAATTGTGATTTCGTGGTTGACAAGGACCTTTTTGAATATATGACCTTCTTACTGTATGACAATCATTCAGGTGATATTTCACAATTGATAATCTTTCTACAGGATTAGCCTTTAAATCAACTCATTGACTTTGTTCTTCAAGCAATTGTGATCCCAAATTATCATTGCAAGGCTGATCTTCCGATTGATTGATACTTTCTTGAAAGAGAGACAAATTATGTGAACACAAAGTAGAGCCTCCAAACTTCAAAATTTGGATGAAAAACTTATCTATCGACATGTGAACACTGTAAAATAAATTTAAATACAGTTAAGTTAGTTTCTTTCATAATGCATAATTCATAAATATTCACAATTTCTAAATTCTAACCATAAATCCTAACGTTTATTATCTAATGCAATAATCATCAATTACATAACAATTAATAACAAGTTAACAATTAAAATATACATATACAAAAAGTTAATAAATTAACATTATCAATTTATCCAAAATTTTAATTGATTAAACTTTAACTTTTTTTATCCATTATAAAAAATTGTAACTTTTTCATCTAATGCAACAATCATTAAGTACATAAAAATTAATAACAAGTTAACAATTAAAATATGCATATACAAAAAGTTAATAAATTGATATTGTCAATCTATCCTAAATTTTAATTGATTAAACTCTAACTTTTTTTTACCCATTAAAAAAAATCCTATCGTTTTTATCTAATGCAATAATCTTCAATTACATAACAATTAATAACAAGTTAACAATTAAAATATGCATATGCAAAAAGTTAATGAATTAACATTATCAATTTGTCCTAAATTTTAATTGATTAAACTCTAACTTTTTTTTATCCATTAAAAAAAATCCTAACTTTTATTATTTAATGCAATAATCATCATTTACATAATAATTAGTAAAAAGTTAGCAAATAAAATATGCATATACAAAAAGCTAAACAAGTTAACAATTAAAAGAAAAAAAAAATCCTAACTTTTCTAATACAAAAATCAAGAAATAAACAAAAGAAAAGTAAATAACTTACATTGTTTTGGCCTTTAATATTCTTTTTAAATTCCAAGTGGTGGATAATATTAGGGGAAAAAATGGAATCTTAGGCCTCTATTTGTTTGCTGCTTTTTGGGTCTGGGAGGAAAAGGAAGAATGGAGGAAAAGAGTAGAAGTAGGGATTGCATCAGAGACTTCTTGTTTTGATGTTTTCTAACTATTTTTAATTTTTTTTCTATTTCAAGAGGCCAAAACGACGTTGTTTTGGCCCCTATTTTTAATTAACTGCACAGTTTATGAAAAAGAAAGTGGCAGTGCAACAATGGGCACTCGAACCCCAAACCATCTCGCGTCCCTTGGCTTTAAACTTCAATCAACAATAAACTTTGCTGGGGTCATTTTATTCATATGTGGAGTCAAAAAAACTATATATTCATCATTTTAATATAAAAATATATATAAAAAAAAATAGCAAGTGGGGTCAACTGACCCCACATGCTTAGCTGTAAATCCGCCACTGCCTCTGGGCACATTTTGTCTTGGATTACTCTCTCTCTCGCTACTCATGGCAGTTAGGTCATGGTACTCGTGTTCATCACCTGTCCCTCTGCTACTCCTTGACTTGATCTTCACTATGTATTGGAGAACATTTAAATGCATAAATATTCAAGTATTATTAATTGTCTATATATGAAATGATGTTCCACATTCCATATTTGGAGCTAATTTAATTAATTAGGACTCTAGAAAAATCGTCTCTTACTTGTTGGAACGTAATTTGGCTCTTTTATTCTATTTCGTATTTCATCTCCTATTCCAACTTATTGAATATATGATAAGTGTATCTGATTTCAAACTAATTATTTTTATAAGATAATATTTGATATATTTGGCAAGTGTCTATAAAATAAAATAAAAGATAAAACATAAAATGAAATAAAATGTCCAAACTATGTTGGAACGTGTTACCCATGTTCATCACTAATCTTAGAGGGTGTTTGGCTAAACTTATATAAAATATCTTATAAGCTCCTAAATCTTATAAAGTACTTTTGGAGTTTATAAAATGTGAAATCTTATTTTTAAAATAAGTTGTTGAAGCATTTTGATAAAATAAGATTTTTTAAAGCTTATAAGATGTTAATAATGACAATATTGTAATTAAAATGATTAAAAATAAATGGGCATGTTAAGATCTTAGAAATAAGTTAGAGTCTCTTGAGCTTATAAGATGCTAACATCTTATTTTAGGATCATATAAGCTCCTTTTTAAAAAAAAATATCAAACACTTTTTATCATCTTATAAGCTTTTAAGTATCTTATAAGATATTTTAAGAAGTTTATAAGCTCATCCAAACATCTTCTTAGTCTCATCTCCAGCTACTTACTTGATCTTTACTTCATACTGGAGAATGTATGGAAGTATAAATATTTTCAGGCGTTATTAATCATCTGCATATGAATTGCTGTGTGCTTAATTTCCATATTCCACATTTACTAGTGCTAATTTAATTTCCTCAAATATCAAATGATACATATAATTTCCTCAAACGTAGACTATCCACAGTCATGCAGCCGCAACTTGCCTTAACTGTAAATGCAGCAAACTTCGTGTCAACAAGGCTCTGGTTTTCCGACAGAGGCAATAACTTTGTAACCTGGAAGTGCTAGATGCTTGGTCTGATTGAAAGTCAAGGATTGCTCGGTTTTATTGACGAGAGTATTTTGCCTCCACCTGAAACAGTTAATGATCCATCGGTGGAGAACCAAGATTATCTTCTCTGGCAAAGAATTGATTCCCTTGTTAAGGGACAGATTTTGGGCTCACTCAGTGTCGATATTGCTTCTGCTCTAGAGGGCTTGAATACCTCTAGAGAAGTTTGGTTAGAGGTCGGAAAAAGGTTCCATCTGCATATCTCTACCACTGGTAAGAAATTATTTTCCCAGTTCAGCTTCTTGTCACTTTTGCAAAATAGAAAGTAAAGGAATTTAGGTAGGATTATAAGCTCTTCAAAAAATCTTATAAAATGTTTAAAAGTTTAAGAAATTAGAAAGTGTGTGGTAAATTTTTTTAAAATGGAGCTTATAAGATGTTAGAATCTTATAAGTTCTTTTAAAAAAAGTAAAATATCCTAACTTATTTTTAATATCTCAAGAAGCTCTTTTTCTTTCAATTATTTTAATTATAAAATTATTTTTCCTAATATATTATAAGTTCTAAAAATTTTATTTTGTTCAAATACTTTAATAATTTATTTTAAAAATAAAATCCGGCATCTTATAAACTTCAAGAAGATCTTATTAAATATATGAGCTTATAAGATCGTCTTTTCTTTTTATATGCAGTGCATCCTTCAAACATAACAACAAATGTAACACAAAGATTTGCAAGAGTACTTGCTGCTATACAAAGCCACATTCGAGGGCAACTGGGAGACTGCCAAACAAATCTTGGAGAATGATCCATACACATCAATGGCCACGATTAATATCACCAAGGCAACAGCTCTACACGTCGTTGTTGCAATAGGAAACAAAGCAATTCATTTTGTTGAAAAATTGGTGGCAGTTATGCCAGATGAATCAAGGATGATATGGGCAACACTGCTTTGTGCACTGCTACATCTGTCAACAACACACAGCAGCAACTATTTTAGTTAACAGACTGCCCAGTTTGCTCTACATTCCAGACAATTTTAGCAATTTTTCAGTCCATAGGGCAGCTTTATATGCCCACAAAGACATGCTTAAATACTTGATTTCTGTCACTAGAGATGAACTGGAGATAAATCCTTATGCTGGCACATATGGACTCCTACTCCTTAAGTGCTTAATTAATGCTGAATTCTTTTGTGCGTAACTGTGTTTGGACTTTGGTGCACTTAAATATCTACCTTTTGGTCTAACAAAAAATATTAATTTGGACTTAAATTCTTTAGTTCCTTTAGCAAATGTTGCCTTATATTTGGTTGATAAGTACCCCCATGTGGCCAAACTCTAACTTCCTGATTATAATTTGGCTTTGAAATTACTAGCTGAAAAGAAGTTTATGTTTTCCAATCATAGACACTTCAACTTCTTGCAGTGTTTCGTCTCCTCATACAAGCTCCCCCTTCCCATCATTTAACTTCACAAATATTATCATTGAAGAAAAATATTACTGATATGGAATAACCAAACAGGCTCAACCCAACAAGTTATCGATCTCAAAGAGTGTCCCTAGGTCCACTTAACATGCACAACCCAATGTTGCTTCTGGACCCAATTGGGCCGACCCAATCAACCAAAACTGCTTGGTTGAGCGGATTGTTCTTTACTATACCCAACATGAGGCTTCAAGCCACTTGACTCTGTCAACCATCTCTTTACTCGACCACCTTATCTGTTCGATCTTTATTAACCAAAGTGCTCACTCGAGTGCTAACTCATCCTAGCCGCATTTAATGCTCTGATAAACAACATGCCTCTGTATTAATGGCGCGTGCCACCTGGTACAGTCTCTATCACCAACCCTGCCACCAACTTTAGTAGGGAGACACACAACCAAAGTACTATTCATCCTAGAAACTAAGAAATGATGCCACCTATAATAGTACTAGGATCAAAAATGACCAATAACCCCCAAGTAAGGACAAGAGCCCTCTACACCTAATAGGGGTATCTTAAACATATTACATACCAGGAGAAAGCTATAAATACCTCACTTCCAGCTACACTCTTGGTAATGCCATATACATTATATGTTTCTACTTTCTATTCAATTGTCTTATCTCGACTAGAACTAACTTAAGCGTCAAAGTGCCTTTGCCGAGGGTATCTTAGCTAGTTTAATGTTTGTTGTTTATTGTAAATCTCAGACCTTGAAGAACATTGCTTTTGGATCGTTCGACCTCCCTGGTCGAATTAGCCCAAACACCACTCAATTTACTATAAACAACTTTCAACCTGATCATTTTGGCACCATCTGTAGGAAACTTGAGATTGCAAGTGAAAAATGGTAAACACAAGAAGAGTCGTATCTGAGAGAGAGGATAACAGAAGGTTCACATCTCCACCTCCTCCTCCGGCCCTACAAAACTCACATGCTTCAGGCCCTAGCACCCCATAGGAATAGGTTGTAAGATTGACCATGCCACAGCTCATGTAGTTGATAAGTGAGCAAATCTCTGCTCAAATCTCCACTTAACGTTTTGCCACATTAAATAGGCACACCATCGTACCAACCCTAGCTGGCAGTGCCACTCCGCTACTGCCTCCACCAAAAGAAAGGTCCCCCCAAAACAATCATGGTCGCTAGAAATCTAAGCGACCACCAACTAGACATGAAGCCAGCCCTAAATGCATGTAGGGAGAGAGGGGCGACAAGAGTTAAGGGAGCAAATTAGAAAAATATCCATTAGATATTCGTAATGATTTGATCGATCAACATAGAGTTTTTCTTTGCTCAGTTGTGAAGATATACTTAGCCTTAATCTTGTCCTACTAATTGTTTCCCTTCAGAATTAACTCAAGCCTGTGCCTCTTACAATAGACATTTAAGTCCTAGCGAGCCTTGATATTATCTTTGGATTTTCCCTTGATATCCATCACAGTGTTAAAAATACTGTTAAAGATATTCTTCTTGATGTGCATCACATCCAAATTATATCTCACCAAATTACTCTTCCAATAGGACAATTCCCGAAATATACTCTACTTTGTTTAGTTGTGCTTTACACCATACTCACGGATTCTAGGAGCACTACCATATTCTATAACTTTTAGTAAATCACAAACCAACTCCCTTAATTGCTCTCCAATCATTTATGGAGGGAGAGGATCATTCTCAACTCGATTCTTCAAGAAATTGATAGTCTTTCTCTTGAATTGATGGTCATGATCTATGAATATTATTAAAAAAAATAAAAATATTTGAACAATTACACAGTGATGTTGAAGTCCTTTTCGATAGATAGCAGTGTGTTGGTTTGTTTTATCTGGAAAGAGTGTAAAGAGATCTCAGTTTCTTTAAGTATTTGATTTTCTGCAAATGATTTATTATACCCAAATTCTTTTTAGGACGCAGTATTTATAGATTTTAGTCTTGATAGGCTAAGGGCTATTACATTTTTCCCACCCCTCTTTATGCGCTTAAGTTGTCTTTTGGGCTATTCGACCCTTTTACCTATTTAATTAATTTTGGTTTACCTATCCATCCATTAAGACATCAAAATCTCAACTATTTCTTGAATTAGAAAATGTGTCTTTCAAGGCTATGAGAAAACCAATGAGAAATAAATCAAGAATAAAGACTCCATGATTAAAAATTTATAAAAAATTTAGTTTTATTCATATTTTAATTTCATAAAATTTATTTTGGCATAATTATTTTTAATTTCAATATTTATTTTATTTACATAAAATTTTTGTAAACATTCATAATTGAAACACATGAAAAATTAAATATATAAAAGTCTACAATTTGTTGAATAAGGAAATGCTATCTGTGGTAGAAATGATGGGAAAATACCCAAAAAAAAATAGTGGATAGATATGAAACATTAAGAGTAATAATAGTTCTCAGAAAATAATAAATTAGAAATAATCACATATGTTTACATTTTCTTTTTTTATTTGAATACTCATAAATGAAAATCATAATTTTTATAAAATTTCATAAATACATTTTGATAAATCAAAGTTAGTCATACTAGAAAAAGATCTCAATCTTTTTCCTTTTATTTTTTGTTTTAAATTAGACATTTCACATAAGAATGAATAATGAAAAGAAAATAGTGATATCTAATCATTTTTTTTTCTTATGTAAATTAATTTTTATTTTGTATAATGTTTACTTTATAAAACAGTTTAATACAATTTTCACCTTTTACTTCAGTTGAACTGTGCAATTAGTTTTTGATCTCAAAGCTGTTCATCATTTTAAGTGACATACCGTGATATCATGGATCCCCACTGCATATATATACATATAACACAAACTATAATATAAATACATAAAACACAATTTTGTAGTATTCGATTAATTATATTAATACATGAAGAAATAATATTGAAGTGATAGTACTTAGTAGCAATGAGATTCGAATCACAAGGGACAATAGCCTCCACTTCCTTCATGGAATTGCTTGAATAATATAGGAATTTCATTCCATGACCAGAAAAGTGGAAAAAACAAGACATCTCCCGATTGAGCATGACAAATCATTTGATTCAATGCCTGCATGATATTTTTACCTGTGGGCATTATCCTGCTGCTTCCTCCAGGTTTGTCAATCATAACTTCAATCCATTTGAATGCAAACCTTTTGATCAGTGTCTGATGCATAATCAATGCA
>JACGDI010005856.1:185775-208289 GCA_014898725.1 Jacaranda copaia
CCGATGGGTTTTTTATTTTATTTTATGAGATTATTATTTTTGCATGAGTTATTAATTATCCATTTGGATATATAATTATATATATTTTAAGTTGATGGCATGGAAATTTTTTTCCCCAAAAAAAGAATAAAGTAATCAAAAGAATAAGGTGTGTTATTTACCTCTGGGCCTTTTATGGCATGAATTGCAGAAGTCGAAAGAATTTTGGTACAAAATAAAAGGTTGGATTTTTCCAGAATGGGAGCTGATTGCATCAAATCTGCTTGTTTTCCTCTCTAATTTGACTACAAGAATCAAACAATACTTTACATTTGTATAAAACATTAAATCACATGTGTAGACATATCAATTTTTGCCCAATTGAAAATTAAGTGACACATATAAAATAATATATTAGTTATTAATTTAAAAAATTTTATTTATCTTGAAATTTATTAAATTTAATTCCAAAAGATAAATAGTTAATTTTAATTAATACTCTAATATTTATTTTATGCATAAATCAAATATTGATAAGTATCAAAGATAAAGTGTCTTTGCTTATAAACCAATCAAATTAAAGACATTTGAAACTATAGCTTGATATTTTATATTAACTCTTCATATTTGATATTATCTCTTAGTATATGATATTATTTTATCAAAAAGATAACTCTCAAAGAAGTTTAAGTCAATCTAGAAGTCTCCCATCAAGCATCTACATAAAGGAGGTGACCAAAACTTATTCAACATACAACACAAATTTCAACAAGTGAGAGGAGCTTTGAAGGAATCTAGTAATTCTCTCAATTAAATTTAAAGAGATCCACGACATTCAAGGCATTTTTCATAGAATTCAAATATTTTGGCGTTTGATTCAATATTAAGGTGCGAAACCTTCAAATTGACATTATTTTTCTTCAAATCAAATTTAAGGAGATTCATAACATTCAAGGCATTCTTTGCGGTGCTCACCATATTTCAGCGTTTGATTAGGGATTAAGGTGCAAAACTCTAGAATTGGCATTATTTTATTCAAATCAATTTTAAGGAGATTCACAACAGTCAAGGCTTTCTTCACGAAGCTCATCATATTCTAGCGTTTGATTTGGGATTAAGGTGCAAAGCCCTCGAATTGGTGTTTATCTTTTTCAAATTAAATTCAAGAAAATCCATAGCGTTCAAAGTTACAAAGCTCATATATTTTTGGCGTTTAATTTGAGATTAAGGTACAAAGTCCTCAAATTGGCGTTATTTCAAATCAAATTCAAGGAGATCCACAGTATGCAAGACATTCATCGCTGAGTTCACCAAATTTCAAATTAGAGATTGAATCTATAGTTTATTGATTTTAATTTTATTTTATTTATACAATTTTTCTTATCATGTAATTTTATTTATTGCAAACAAAGAAATTTGCGCTTACAAATTTTGGTGTGCCTAGTGGTACAATCTCTACCTCTCATCTCTTTCTTTCATCAAGATTGAAGTATCAAATGGTTGCCAACAAACTACAATAATGAAAATTACTACCTCAAATTCCTCAAGTACTGGAGTAAAAATGGTGTCATCACAAGAAGTATGTTCAAGAAGTTGTAATTATTTTCTAAAGTAGCTCCTTCGCTTGCTGCGAAAAAAGTGTTACTGCATTTTATTGATATGAATGAAGATGGTGGAGACTTAAAGGAAGAATTTACACCATCCATTCCCCATACAACATCAAATTCCTTAAGCATGGTGACGGTGAGGGTGACAAGTGCTACAATCTTGGAGGAACAAGTTGTAAACTCGAGGAAGGCTATTGAAAGACTCATGAAGCATGTCCAAAGTAAGACTTTCAAATCTCCAAAATTGATGAGCAAAGTGGACAGTCTTAATGCAAGCTATATGGTGGAGAAACAAATTGTGGCTTAGGACAAAGGCGAAACATCCACAAAGAAATAGTCAGCCAAAAATGAAAAGAATACAAATAAAAAACTACAAGTTTCCACTAATGGACTAATTCTCATTGACCCATTGAAGGAGCTTATCAATGGAACTATCAAAGACAAGCTTAATAGAAGTTCTAAGTCATCTATAACTTACTCCAAGCTATATATTCAAAGGATTGACAACTTGAACATACCAATTAGTTACCAACCCCAAAAGTTTCAACAATTTGATGGCAAGGGCAACCCAAAACAACACCTAGCTCATTTCATTGAGACATGTAATAATGCTGGGACATATAGAGATCACTTGGTCAATCAATTTGCTCGATCATTAAAAGACGATGTTTTTGGTTGGTATAATAGCTTTGAGGCAAGCTTTATCGATAGTTGGGGGCAACTAGATAAAAAGTTCCTCAATCATTTCTATAGCACTTGAAGGACAATTAGCATGATAGAACTCACAAACTCTTGCTAGTAGAAAGAAAAACCTGTCGTTGACTACATCAATCGCAAGAGAAATTTGAGTCATAACTGCAAAGATCAATTATCTAAGGTTTTTCCCATTGAGATGTGCATCTAAGGAATGCATTGGAGTTCTTGCTACATACTTCAAGGAATTAAACCAAAAACTTTTGCAAATTTGGCAACTCGTCCATATAATATTGAAATGAGCATGAATTTGGATGCACAATAAGACTTAAGTAATGTTGATTTTGATGAAGATGTTGAAGGTAATTAATTTTTATCTTCAAATCATAAATGGTCCTTGATAAGAGTTTAAACTATCAATAATACTCTCAGATGATGGCAACTCATCCACATAATATTGAAGTGAGCATAAATTTTGATGAACAATATGACTCAAGTAATGTTGATGATGATGATGAAGATGTTGGGGACAATTAATTTTCATCTTCAAATCACAAATGATCATTGATAAGAGTTTAAACTATCAATAATACTCTCAGATGAGAGTATAAACTATCTAAAATTTTCAAATCCCCAAGTATCTAAATTTGAATTTCCAAGTTTTCAAATCTTCAAATCAATGGATCAAGTCTTCAAGTCTCCAAATCCACAGCTCAAGTCTCAAAGCCTTTCAAGTTTAGGACTCATGTCTTCAAGTCTTCAAGTCAAAGGCTCAGGTCTCTAAGTCTCCAAGTCCAAGACTCAAGTTTTTAAGTCTCTAAATCAAAGATTCAAATCTCCCAGTCTTCAAGTCCAAAGCTTAAGTCTTCATATTTCAAATGCTCTTTGCTAAGAGTCTAAACTATCAATAATGCTCCCAGATACGAGCATAAACTATCTAAAATTCTCAAGTTAAAATCTTTCCATGTGCTTCTTGATAAGAGCTTAAACTACCAATAAGGCTCCTAAGTAAGAGCATAAACTATCTAAATATTTAAAGTTTCCCCATGTGCTCTTTGATAAGAGCTTAAACTGTCAATAAACTCCTAAATATGAGCATAAACTATCTAGATATTCAAAGTCTCCCTATGTGCTACTTGATATGAGCTTAAACTTTCAATAAGGCTCCTAGATATGAGTATAAACTATTTAAATATTCAAAGTCTTCCCATATGCTCCTTGATATGAGCTTAAAATTTCAATAAGGCTTCTAGGTACAAGTATAAACTATCTAAATATTCAAATTCTCTCCATTTACTCCTTGATAAGAGTGAAACTATCTATTAAGGCAAACTCAAGTAACCTCCATCACATGAGTAAAAATTGTCAATCAAATTCAAGTGAACTCCTTGAAACGAATATAAAATGTCTATGCAAATTAAATATGCTCCTTGACGCACGAGCTTAAACTGCATGTTACTCCTGGCTCGCATAAATATAAACTGTGTATGGCACTCCCCTCAAAAGGATATTTACTTTGAATTATATTACGATTTAACCCTTTATTGGGCTCCATAGCTTTGGGAATGCTTGGAAGATGTTCTTGTTACAAATATATGTGGAAAAAAAATTGGTAGAAATAGAGAAGTTCTCAAATACCTCAAATCTTGCCTCTTTCATGGATGATTGGCACATGTTTTGTCAAGTCTTGAAGTGGGGGCATTTGTAGACATATCAATTTTTGCTCAATTGAAAAGTGACACATATAAAATAATATGCTAGTTATTAATTCAAAATTTTCTATTTATCTTGGAATTTATTAAATTTAATTCCAAAAGATAAAAAGTTAATTTTAACTAATACTCTAGTATTTATTTTATGCACAAATCAAATATTGATAAGTATCAAAGATAAAGTGTCTATGCTTATAGACCAATCAAATTAAAGATATTTGATATTTATATCTTGATATTTCATATTATCTCTTCATACTAAATACTATCTCTTGATATTTGATATTATCTTATCAAAGAGATAACCCTCAAAGAAGTTCAAGTCAATCGAGAATTCTCCCATCAATCATCTATATAAAAGGAGTGACCAAAGCTCATTTGACATACAACACAAATTCTAGCGAAGGAGAGCAGCTTTGAAAAAGTCCAGTAATTCTATCAATTAAATTCAAAGAGATTTACGACGTTCATGGCATTCTTTGTGGAGCTCAGATATTTTGGCATTTGATTTGAGATTAAAGTGTGAAACCTTCAAATTGACATTATTTTCTTCTAATCAAATTTAAGAAAATCCACGATGTTCGAGGCGTTCATTGCAGAGCTCATATATTTTTGGTGTTTGATTCTAAATTAAGGTGTGAAGCCCTCAAATTGGTATTATTTCAAATTAAATTCAAGGGGATCCACGGTGTGCATGACATTCATCGTAAAGCTCACCAAATTTCACGATCATATTTGAAAGGCAAGAATTAGACGATTATATTAGAGATTAAATCCACAATTGATCAATTTTAATTTTAGTTTATTTATACAAATTTTCTTTTCATGTAATTTTATTTATTGCAGATAAAGAAATTTGCGTTTACAACATGATAACTTAGGTCTCTATGCTTTTTGGTTCTTTTCGATTTTGAGATTTTAATTTAGTCTAGAGGTCTATAAAATTCTTGCAATTTTAGTCCTTCAGGCTGAAATTAGCACATGTGGACCCAAAATTAACTCAATTGAGCTAAAAAATTGTGACACATTGACCTAAATGCCATTTCATTAAAAGAATTCTACTTCCCATGCCACATGGACAAAAATTGGTGAGAAAATTAATTATAAATTTGAAAGAAAAATTTTAAATAACAAAAAAATATTTAAAATTATCATATGAAATTACATACATATATATTATATAAAATGTAAGTATATAATATTATATATATGTGATATTTATGACATAAGTATATGATATATAAATATATACATACACATTACACACCATTTCTTTCTTCTCCTTTTCCTCCCGTGGTTGCACCTTAACCTCAGGTGGCCACTAGCTAAGTAGCTTCCATGGCCAACCTAGCCATGGCAGATGGCCATGGGAATGGGAGTGAAGGGATGGGGTTTGAGTGTGGAAAATTTTGAATTAAAAGAGGGGAGGATATAGGTGCCCATCATGCCCAGCGAACGTTGGCCAAGGGGCCACCATATCCGACCCAACCTTGACGGCTAGCCATGGGGTGGGAGGGGTGGGGTGGGGGTTTTATGTTGGGGTTTCTTTTTTTAAAAAAAAAAGAAATTTGGTCATCGCTCGTCGCCATGGCCGGTGTTAGCTAAGTTGCCAACCAAGCATTGGCCATGGCTAACATAAGCATGAGCCTGGCCAAGCAGTCGGGCACTAGCCATGGCGGCTTGGGCAAGTTGCCATGGCCAACTTGCTCAAGTGGCTATTGGCCATGAGTTAAGGGTGCTGGAATCCAATCCAATCAAAAAAAATCAATGAACCAATCCAAAAGCCAATCAAAATCGAATTTTTTTGAATTTTTATACTAATAATATAAAAAATATATATTAATTGTAAAATACAAAAATAAATTAAAATAAACTAAACCTAGGATTTGTCACTTTCAAAAATCAAATACGAATAATTATTATAAACTTATATCTTTATAATTGCATGCTCTTGCATAATTTAACTTAATCCCACAAGATTAGTGTGATATGATAGCTAAATAAAATTTACAAATCAAATATTTAAATCAGTTTATTTATCAATAATAACTTGTCAAATATTTCAATTAAAAATTTAAATTAAAAAATCAAATTAACTGATCCAATCCAAACCAATTTAAAATGAATTGGAATGGATTGAATTTATATCAAAATCTAACCGATTCAAACCAATCCAATATATATTATATAATTTGGATTTGTTAGCTTTTTGTCCCAAAATCAATCCAAACGGAACCACAAATACCCCTATCATAAGGGTGAGGGTTTTTTATGGGTGGGCTTTTTTCATAAAAAAATAATTAATTTATTTTTTGATTTATACATAAATTTAATTTGTACATTTTAGAAATATAAGTTAAAATCATTATTTTAAGATGAGAGTGGGAGAAAATTGGATTTTACATTTTCTCCATTTTTTTATTTTTTTACACTTAATAAATAAGCAATTACAATATTGCCCCTCAATTTTTTCTCTAAAAGACAAATGTGTGATGTGTCTGATGATATGGCAGCTGACTTGGTATGTATGTGGCATTCTTTTCCCAATTTTTCAGCCCAATTGAGCCAATTTCGGGTCCACATATGCTAATTTCAGTTCGAAGAACTAAAATTGCAAGAATTTTACAAGTTTCTAGACCAAAATAAAATCTCAAAATTAAAAAGGATCAAAAAGTGTAAAAACTTAAGTTGAAGGACGAAAATTACATTTTTCCTACATACAATATACATTTATTGAGTACCCATCTCTAAAAATCGAGAAAAATGTAGTTTCTTCTTGTCATGTCATTTCATGTTTTATACGAATGTAAAGTATTGTTTGGTTCTTGTAGTCAAATTAGGGAGGAAAACGTGCAGATATGATTCATTCCGCTCCCATTCTGCAACAATCCAAACTTTTTGTACTCAAGTTCTTTCAACTTCTGCAATTCATGCCACAGAAGTCCCAAAGGTAAATTACACACCTTATTCTTTTTTGGTAAAACAATTAAAAAAAAATCCATGCCATCAACTTAATATATATATATATATATATATCAACATGGATAATGAATAATTCATGAAAAAATAAAAATAAAAAAAAATTATCGTTGTGCGTTTAAACATGGGCCTAGTAGATATAAAACTCTTGGCTATGTTTTGATAATTTAAACTTGGGCTCAAGTCCCAAATGCATTAGGGCCTTAATTTTTCAATTTCTGAAATTATGATACAAAATTTGGTAACACCCAAATGAGACTTCACTCCCACATAGAATGCATGTAATTTGTCCATTCAACTTTTAATGAAAGAGTTGAAATTACAAAAGTTAGACGACATACGGATACAATATTTTGTTATTAAAACTGTAAATCACGTTATATTTTGAGAATAAAATTATAGTTAATTTATCTGAAACGATTTATTTATTGTCCATATCATGATTCATTATATGCATCACATGTATTACAATGTTGGATTAATAATACGCAACATATACTATTTTTAATCATATCTAACATCAGTGCTGCATAAAAATACATAAGCAATGACTAGGTAGGTTCTTGTAACCAAGAAAACGTTTATTATTCTAAATAATATAAGGGTTTTTAATTGTATCTATACGGATTCGACATAGTCCTATAGCATCGTCATCAGCATCTTCATCATCTCCAGCATAATTAGGTTTTATTTATTTGCATTGTAAAGAAAAATGGCATTGGCATTTTGGTCCGAACAGTAGAGGCAAGGATGTTGCTGATCAATCCCTTGCATCTCCAAGATTTCTATAGCCCTTAAGACAATTTGCTTGTTGCTTAAATTCGGTGGATTATTATGGTTTTCCTTTAAAATAATTTGAACAGCATTGCTAAAGGCTCCATAACCTCCTCCTTTTCCATCCCTTACATCATTGGAGCTTTCATCGGACTGACAACCACTCAATAGAATGCCTTGATCTGGTTTTAAAGGTTTGGGGAAATTATGAGCATTGGGAGACAACTGAAACATAAGGCTGGAATCTGATCCAAACATTAGCAGCAAATGTTGCCTAATGTCTGGGGAGTTGAGGCCTGTAACAGATGAAAGTTGTTGCAGCATGAACTCATAGGGGATCATCTTAAGCTTGCCCTCAAAATTAGCTGGAGGGTGGCTAGGCCCAATTTGCTCGGGTTCTTTGTCGAGTAGTCCTCCGCTGTGGCAAGAATCAGACAGGATAGTGAAGGTTGCACCTTTTGGCACCCGATTCACAAGGTGTCTGAAGTCCACACCTAAAAATCATTATAAGAAATATATTTCAAAATGCAAACATTAATTAATCCAATTAGATTTGTGGAGTTGGCTGGTTAAAATATATATATATATATATATCATAATTACTTAATACTCTCTCTTACCATTGAGTACATATCATAATTACCTAATACTCTCTCTTACCCTTGAGTACCACAAATTAGTACTTGAATATCAATTTATGATACTTTTACAAATTGGTACTATATAGTACTTAATTTGGTACTCTAAAATACGTGAATCGGATAATTAGAAGTGCCGTGTCTACTAGATATAATTAATTGTGAGCCCCTCTTAGTCATGGACTTCGAATCCTAGGTACTAAAAATTTTTTTTCTCTAAAACTGGATCAAGTGTTAAATAATTCTACTTTAATAATTGACATTTATAATTTAATTATTCTATCAACAACCTCCAAAGCGTCACCCCATTTGCCAACAGCTAATGTAATTGTCATACAAACAAGAACTTTTTTCATAGAATATATAATTCTTGATATTGACTTACAATTATGTGAAAGGTTCTATTTTTAAGTTTATATAATTTTTAAAATTTTTAAAAATTTACATTGAAAGTGTACCAACTATATTCATTCAAACATACCGCATACCGCATATCAAAACTAAGCCTATCCTCAACATACCATACTTTTAGTGAAGTAATGTACCGCAATATCATGAATCCATCTTGCATACCTAGAGTATCGTAAATTTTGTAACTATGATATATACATATAACACAAACTATCATTTATATAAATATAACATAATTATGTAGTATTCGATTAATAATATTAATACTTGAAGAAATTAATAATATTGAAGTGATAGTACTTACTCGTAATGAGATTCGAATCACAGGGGACAATGGCCTCCACTTCCTTTATGGAACTGCTTGAATAATATGGGAATTTCATTCCATGACCAGAAAAGTGAAAAAACAATACATCTCCCGATTGAGCATGATGAATCATTCGGTTCAATGCCTGCATGATGTTTTTACCTGTGGGCATTATCCTGTTGCCTCCAGGCTTATCAATCATAACTTCAACCCACTTGAAATCGAGCCTTTTGGTCAATGTCTGGTGCATAACCAGCACGTCGTGATGGCATCCTCTCAACTCATTGTCGTGGCCGGTGTTGGGGTAGTTGCAGCCAACTAGAACAGCCAACTTCTTTCCACATTTCATCTTAATTATAGCTACCTAGGATAATATGTGTGTATATATTAATCAGACAATTAGGGATGATTAATCGTAGGTATGGTACATACTAATGCTTTGGTGAAAATCAATTGTTAATATCCTAGTTATTATACTTATACTAGTTTACGGCATGGTGGGCGTCTGGTTAGCTGTCTCATTAACTTCCACTCAATATGCATATATATCTAAATTAAGCGGAATTATTTAAAACATCAAAGTTAATTATATTCTATCTTTTTGTAATTTTTGTTAAACAAGATATGGTATTCTTATTCTTAGTTCTTTTCAAGTTTTCGTAAGATAAGGACAACCATATCACTCAATATTCTTTTTCGAATTAATGCTATAATACATGCATATCATGATATATATAAATGTTAAAGATGTGTGTATATAAATGTGTGTGTCAGTGTGTGTGTGTGTGCATGCATCTCATTGAGAGACTTTTTCTTTTAGCCAAACTTAGAAAAGTTGCATTAATTCCAATTACTATCTTCCCTGAATTTGCTTATAAATTATTCATTGTACTATCCAATTCTCTATTTCTGGGACTATTACTAAAATCTATTAAAATTCTAAGTTCAAGCAATATACGCAAATTTTTATGGTCAAAGCACTGTGTCGTTGTGTTTTGTTTTTTATTCATTTCTTCCTTACCACACCATATCCAATTCTCTATTTCTGGGACTATTACTAAAATCTATTAAAATTCTAAGTAATAGTTCAAGCAATACACGTAAATTTTTATGGTCAAAGCACTGTTTCGTTGTGTTTTGTTTATTATTCATTTCTTCCTTACCACACCATAATCTGGTACTTTAGTAGAAATATGAATTCTAAACGTATTTTTTTTAAAAAGTAAAAATTATTCAAATTTGACATATAACCACTATCTTTTCAAGTCATCAAACTAACTTAACATATTTTCTAGTTGTCAAACTTTTTAGTAAGTTTTAATTCAACCTTGTCGTCCACCTGCAGGCACGTTTATTTTCACTTGATCCAATGAATGATTTTCACAAAGTTACTATTTCATTTCTAAAACAGTGGTGGGACAATATATTTATGATTTTAATAAATGCAAAAGCAGAACACGAGAAAAATTAACCAAAACTTGTGAAAAAATTATAACTTTGGCCCCGAAATATATAATTGTAATTTACAAGTTTGACATTCAAGGAAAAAAAAATAATAATCTCATACATATCCTTCGTCCAACTCCAATAAAAGCGACTTTTTTTTGTTTTTTTGGAGAGAGATTATCCATTACAACAAATCTATAAATCCAATTATCAAATCGAGAAGATAATTCTTATAACAAATCAATAGAATGCAAATATCAAATCAAAAAAGATGAAAGTATAAACTCCACAAGACCACAACTAAGATGCACACATAAAGTGCACACAAAGACGCCCATTTGGATCGAACACAAAACCTTCCACATGATAGAGGAAACTTGATATCATTAGGTTACAAGCCACTGGATAATAGAAGTGACCTACCTCGCATGTGGATGTATTGCATGTGGAAAATAATTAAAATTTATGTGCAGATCTTTAACAAATTAAATAATTTAATACCATATTCAATCTACTTTTTTCAGGTTACAAAAATTTTATAATCGAATTTGATCCATTAATTAAGTATTTTATTGATTAAAAATTTTAAATTTGATCACTTGACAACCCTGTTTCCAACATTTGGCAAAAGAGTGGAATCTATAAATATTAATTAATATATATATACATATATGAGACTGAAAAATTACTATTTTGGAAAATTCTATCAGAAGCTTGCAAATCGCCTTATATTTTGAGACTCAAAATTGTAATTAATCTCAAGCCAATTTATTTCTTGTTCACATACATGCATATATCATAATTTGTTACATGCATTGCATTTAATATTACAAAATCAAACTAAACTATCTAACTAGTGCATGCCTGCAGTTAATAAATCCCAAGGCGAAGAAGGCGGCGGAGACTCCGTGACACAACCTTTCAGACAAAAGCAAACCGCTTCATCCACCCCACCACATTCAGAATCCTCAAAAGTTTGTCCTTTGCAGAACTTGGCACAATTGTCGGGCTTGCAACTCTCAACCGGCCAACACCTAGAACTGGTCCGTAAACGGCAATTTTTCTCGCCTTCGGCAAAGTGCAGGACTGAGGCTCCTGTTTTCAAAAATATGGAAACACAAATTAAGACATGAATTTACTCTAATATATGCTTAAAACATTGTAAAGAGAAATAATTAAAAATGGTTGATCTATACTTTTTTATGGACCAAGTATTTGATTCAGTTGGTAGATTTAAACGGCCGGTTTGTTTTCATTTTTAAACATCCCTCTTTATTTTTGTCATTATTCAAAAAATATTCTTACAAATTTTTACTAAAAGTATCACTTTTTTTAAATATATCCTATCATGCTATTATCTATCCAATAAATTTAAATTTGATTGCGCATAATTACTACTTACTATCATTTTGTAACAATGAAAATTCACACTTATTTTGATAAGACAGTCTTTTTAGATAATAAAAAAAATACAAATCACATAAATTCTCATCTCTAAACATTCCCTAACCATTATTCTCAACTAAAACTATTCATTTATATGCTGATAATATTGATTAATGTGATACCTGAAATTGTAATGATATTCGTGTGTGAAATAAGAAAAAGCTTAGTATGCCTAAGTTTACGTAAAGTGAATACATTTTGCATGCTCAACTATTGCATTTAATGTTAGAAAATATAGTGCCTCTCATTGTTACAAAAGTAAATTGTGTTTGTATTAAAAGACTATATATTGTGTTTGAATGTAAGTGAAGAAAAGAATCAAATATTTGAGTTGTCCTCTTCTCTCTATTTCTATCTCCATTATTGATATTATCCAAACTTCATATAAACTAAAATTCAAGATAAAGCTCCCACAGAACCAGAAAAAACATCTAAATATTATAGTTTCATTTTGTTTTCAAAATCATAATCAATTAATTCTTCAATTTTTGAAATTATTGAAATTATAAATGAAAATAAAATAAAACCAAACTAACTATAAATCTTTGAGTAATGACAAAAAAAATTTCATTGTTTTCATGAAACTAATTGTTCAAGTGTGGGTGTATGGAAGTGTGTGCGTGGGAGATAGAAAGAGAGAGAGTAAACCCCAGAGGAAGAATAACAATAAAGTTATCACCAGATTTTTCTCCATGTTTTGTTTTTCCTTTTGGGTTTATGGGGTGGAAGGTGGATTTTGATGATGGCTTTCCAATGGATATATAAGGGAATGCCTATAACGATGTTTTATAATGATGCTTTAGGGTTATTAAATAAGACAGGAACAGAATACATTAATTGTGTGCCCATCTACTAAAATCAGAAAAAGGGTAGTTTCTTCTTATCGTATTATTTGATATTTTGTCCAATAAGAGGTGGTAATGAAAGAAACCATTAGATAATGCATCATCATCGTCATATTCATCATAATTATTGTTGCTGTTATTATTATTGTTGTTATTCAAATTATAGTCCGAATCAAATTTAGACAAACTCAATTAATGAAATCATATGATAAATGAATTATTCCTATTGTCACGTGATTGCCCTATAATTAAATGATCAGTCACAAGATAAGTGTAATATATATATTAGGTGTGAATAAGAATTTCAAGAAAAAAACAATAGAGTGAAACATTTGTGAGAATTTTGGCATTTATGAAGATTACCCACCAACTTTGGTTAGAGTTTAATGAGACTTTTATAAAGTCAAATTTAATGACTTTAAACTAAAAATTTCATCTCATTGAGGAGATGTTTGTTAAGTGGTTATATGCCAAAATTAGTGAGAAAGTGAATAAGAAAATTAAGCCAAAAGAATGAAGAATAAGTTAAGGAATAGCTAAGACAAGTGTGTATGGATGGCTTGAAAACATCCATCCCACATTGGAATCTAAAATTAGAATTGAGCTAATTAAATAACTTGGAAATGACCTACGGGCTTGGACCCCTTGGGGGTACCCAAGCTTTTGGAGGGGATAAAACCTACATAAGTTTGGGTTTGGGTTTGGGTTTGCTTGCAATGAACCAAATGCGCGCACCGACTGGCTCAAGCTGGGTGAGGTGTAGGTGCGAGGTGCCTGTAGTTTGGATATTATTTTTTTAGAGAAAATTTATTTAAAATAAATAAAATATCTTTTATTTTATTTATTTATCATTATTAATTATGTTATATAATTAATTTTAATTTTGGTTTTGAGACCAACCTCTCCTAATGGACAAGTCTAGAAAATTCAAAAGTTGTAGCCATGTCTATTCATTTAAATATCTATACCTATGTCCTTAAAATTTCAAATTAAAGGTCATGATCTTTAATTACAAAGTAAGACATGTCTGACAGTAGATGGTCATGCCTCATGCTATTAGGCACTTAATATCTATAAATATGGGGGGTGCATTCATGCATTGATCATCAGAAAAAGCAAATAGCATACACAACATTCAACATTCATTCGAGCATTAAACAAAGGTTCTAGTTGGTTAATGTTCAGTGTCTAGGCAATTGGAGTGCAGCTTTGTCTGGCTGAGTCGTTATATCTTGGGAGGTTGTCCAATAGAAGTCCTCGTGCACTATTAGGAGGTGGATAAAACCTTAAGAAAACTGCATTTGTGCATGCCTCGACTTAATTAAAGTGTTAACTTAATTATGGCTCCTGGTTTGTTTTATTAAATTTTTGTTTGTTTAATTTCTAGTTCTCATAATCTATGTTCTTTTATGAATTAATTAATTATGTTATTGTTTTGTTACTATCTATTTGATGCATAAACTGGTGCAATTATTTTCTAACAGTCTTAAGGTTTTATGCTTCTATTATGTTTCCAAATATTTAGTAGCAAACTTATCTCATTTCAGGAAATTTATTAAGTTTCTGTTATTCAATCTACATTTTTGTTAGATAATTATTCTGTCCTCGCTGAAGTTTTGCATTTACATTTCTGTTAAAGTTTATTAAGTTGATTAAGTCCTCGCTGAAATTTATTTGTTAGATAATTTATTAAGTTTCTGTTATAGTTTGTTTGCAATTATAAGTTCTACATTTAAATTTGATTGTGAGTAAAATTAACTATTTAGTAATCTGTCCAATACTATTCCACCTATCTGGACATCATTGGACTTGTTGTTATATTCTATCTTGTTATATAGATTCCTTATTTATTGCTACTTATATTATTTTTGTAGAATTTTGTCATGGCGACAAATGTGCCTAATGTACTTACTGAGTCCAACATTGGTGGTGTTGGTGGTGGATCATAGAATTCTCCTATTGCTCCCCCTTCGACTACTATTCCTCCTACCGTAGTTGCAGTTGGTTCAACACCTTCTACTCCTGTTGTCGTCAAACAAGCGGAGAAGCTAGAAAAATTCAATGGGAAGGACTTTAAAAGATGGCAACAAAAGATGCTATTTTATCTTAACACACTGAACCTAGCAAGGTTCCTACGTGAAGACCATCTTACCTCAAGGGAAAATTCGAACATGCTGACCATGGTAGCTATTGATGCTTGGAATCATGGAGATTTCTTGTGCAAAAACTACATGCTTAACAGTTTGGACAATGCACTATACAATGTATACAGTCCAATTGCCACTACCAAGAGCTTTGGGAATCACTGGAAAAAAAAATAGAAAATGAAAAATGCTGGCATGAAGAAATTCGTTGTTGGTAAGTTTCTTGAGTTTATTATGATTGACTCAAAATTTGTGATGTCCCAGGCAAATGAATATCAAATGATATTGCATAAGTTGGCTACCAAAGGGATAACACTTGGAGAATCATTTCAAGTGGCAGCGTTCATTAAAAAATCACCCCCGATGTGGAAGGACTTCAAAAACTACCTCAAGTATAAATGCAAGAAAATGAATCTTGAGGATTTGATCTTAAGGTTGAGAATAGAGAAAGACAGTAGACTTCTCAGAAAGAAAATTGGTGACAGTGCTTATTAAAGCAAAGCAAACATTGTGGAGTAGGGTCCGTCTAACAAATGGAAAATGTATGCTTTTGACAACTATCATGACAAAAGAAAGAAAAAGAAGTTTGAAGAAAGCTGCTATGTTTGCAGCAAGCCAAGCCATAGTGCAAAGGATTGCAACACACCACCAACAAGGAAGAATCCCAAAGAAATGTGGATTTCCTAAGAAGAAAAGGGCTACTCATGCGAACATGGTTGAAGTAGAAACTCTCTCAGATGGTGTCAATGACTTGAACCTTTCAGTAGTGGTTTCTGGGGTGCACTTAAGTGAAAATCCCAAACAATGGTAGGTTGACACTAAGGCCACTCGACACGTGTGCTCAGATAGAAGCTTGTTCACAATTTATGAGAACGCAAAGGATGAGAATTTGTTCATGGGAAACTCATCAACTTTCAAGGTGCATGGAACTAGAAAGGTGATACTGAAAATGACCGCCAGAAAGAAGCTAACTCTCAACAATGTGCTTTATGTGCCTGATATAAGAAGGAACTTAGTGTCAGGTCCATTGCTTAGTAAGAATGGATTTAGACTAGTTTTTGAATCCAACAAATTTGTACTTACCAAAAATGGCGTGTATGTCAGAAAATGCTATTTATGTGATGGTCTTTTTAAAATAAATGTAATGACCATCATACCCAAAATGCACCAAAAGTTTTTATTAATGAAAATAAAGTAAATTCGGCTTATTTGTTAGAGTCCTTAGATTTATGGCATCATAGACTAGGGCATGTAAATTTTGGTACTTTGGGTAAACTAACTAAAAGTGGAATTCTGCCTAAGTTAAATCTTGACTTAAAAACTAAATGTGAAGTTTACATTAAGGCAAAAATGACAAAAACTCCATTTAAGATAATAGAGAGAAGCACTGAGCCATTAGATTTAGTTCACACAGACATTTGTAACTTAAAAATGGTGCAATCAAGAGGTGGAAAAAATACTTCATAACATTTATAGATGATTGCACAAGATATTGTCATGTTTATTTACTTTCAAGTAAAGATGAAGCTATTGAAGTATTTAAACATTCCAAGAACGAGGTTGACAATCAACTTGGAAAGAAAATTAAAATACTTAGAAGTGATAGAGGTGGTTAATATGTTCACCTCTTTGAACAATTCTCTGTTGAGCATGGAATCATCCATAAAGTCATGACACCCAATGCACCACAATCAAATGAAATTGTTGAGCGCAAAAATTGAACTTTAAAAGAAATGATGAATGCATTATTAATTAATGCAAGGACACCTCAAAACATGCGGGGAGAGACAATATTAACTGCAACTCACTTACTTAACAAGATACCCCACAAGAAATTACAAAAAACATCATATGAGACATGGAAAGGACACCCCTCATCTTATCAATATCTTCGAGTGTGGGGGTGTCTAGCTAAAGTAGGAGTGCCACCTTCTAAAATAGTCAAAATAGGACCAAAGACTATTGATGGCATCTTTACTGGCTATGCACAACATAGTGCCGCTTATCGGTCCCTTGTACATAAATCTAATATTAGCAACAATAAAGTCAATACCATAATTGAGTCAAGGAATGCAAACTTCTTTAAAGAAATATTTCCTTGGAAAAAGGAAGAAGGGCAAGTGATATTTAAAAGACCTCAAGAAATTCAAAACTCAAACAAAGAGAACATAGAGCCAAGACATAGCAAAAGAGCTAGAACAACTAAATCATTTGGGCCCAACTTCTTGACTTTCATATTAAATAGTGAACCGAGGACATTTACTGAAATAATGACCACTCCAGAAGCTCCATTATGGAAGGAAGTTGTGAATAGTAAAATAAAGTCCATCATGCATAATCACACTTGGGAATTAGTAGATTTGCCCTCTAGAAATAAACCCTTAGGGTGTAAATGAATTTTCAAGAGGAAATGAAAGCTGATTGTACAATAGACAAGTACAAAGCAAGGTTATTAGTCAAAAGGTACTGACAAAAAGAAGGTCTTGACTACTTTGGTATGTATTCACCAATAACTAGAATAACTTTAATCTAATTGTTGACTGCATTTGCCGCCATTAATTGTCTTGAAATCCATCAAATGGATGTAAAAATGGCATTCCTAAATGGGGACCTCGATGAGGAAATTTTTATGGAACAACCCGAATGGTTCATGGTTCCAAGGCAAGAAAAGAAGGTGTGTAAGTTAATTAAATCATTATACAGTTTAAAACAAGCACCAAAACAGTAGCACCTTAAATTTGATCAAGTAATGATAGCCAATAGCTTCATAATTAACAAGTGTGACAAGTGTGTGTATATTAGAGATACACTAACTAAATATGTCATTGATGCCTATACATGAATAATATTTAATTATGGGAAGTAACAGTAACATAATCAAAGAGATAATGACATTGCTAAGTCGTAATTTCGATATGAAAGATATGAGCCTTACTGATGTCATACTTGGAATTAAAATTATAAGAACACTAGAAGGAATGGAATTAACACAATCACACTATATTGATAAAGTGTTACAAAGGTTTCTAGATCTCGCGAGCAGTCTGGCGAAAATGTCGATAGATGCAAACCAACAGCTTACCAAGAACAAAGGTGAAGGAAAGACTCAAGTGGAATATAAGCGTATAAGTGGAAGCCTTATCTATATTATTAATTGCACGAGGCCAAATATTGCATATGTTGTAGGTAAGCTAAGTAGACACACAAGCAACCCTAGATCAGAGCATTAGAATGCCCTTATTAGAGTACAAAGGTACTTAAAACAAACCACAAAGTATGGGTTGCATTACAATAGATATCCAGCTATAATAGAGGGATACAGTGATGCCAACTGGATATCTGACTCAAATGAGTCCAAATCCACGAGTAGATATGTATTCACTCCAGTTAGAGCTCCTATATTAAGGAAATCCTCAAAACAGACTTGCATAGCAAGCTCAACAATGGAGTCAAAATTCATTGGTCTAGATAATGTAAGCGATGAAGCCGAATGGCTATGCCAATTTTTGGAAGACATTACAAATTAGCCAAAACTTGTGCTGGCAATTTGCATTTATTGTGATAGCCAATCTACCATAAGAAAAGCATAGAATAGTATGTTTAACAATAAGTTTTGACACATATGGAGGAGATATAATACCGTTAAACAACTACTCTCTAATGGAGTTATCTCAATTGACTACGTAAAGTCAAAAGATAACCTTGTGGATCCGCTAACCAAAGGTGTAAACAAAGAGCAAGTAATGGAATCATTAGAGGGAATGGGGTTAAAGCCTTTAATTAACTGAGTCACCATAATGGGAACCCTACCTATGTAATTGGACATCCCATGAAGTAGGTTCAAAGGAAAAAACATGTTATGCAATTGTAACTCGATGTGGAAGCACTGTGGGAAGGCCTCAGTCCTTTAGGCCATTCCATTGATGAGAAGGCAGTGCATTCTATAAAAGTTCCAAGTTAAGCATTGCTTCTAATAGCTCTCATATCTCAATATTTTGAGTAAGGGAGTGGTAGGAACCTCTTAATGAGAAGTCACCTATATGAGTAGGGATCGGGCCAATCCTATGAGAATTTTTAAAGCTGAATTCTCAGAGTAGTACTTATGAATAACAAGAATTGTTCAAGGCTAAAACAAATACAACATGACCCACATAAAATCGTCCATCAAGTGGTATTATGTGTAGTTCTATTGTCTTGGTGTACACAAAAGCCAAACAGTTCAAGACATTATATTCACTAGTTGGTAAGTGCACTTGATATTTCTCACTCGGGAAGTTTCAAAGCCAAAAGCTACCTCTCCTGATGCAATATCATTTAATTTGAACCTTTGTCAATTCACTACATGCATAAGTATACCTATCAGATAATTTGCTCATTCATGTGGAGGATTGTGAGAATTTTGGCATTTATGAAGATAACCTACCAACTTTGGTTAGATTTTAATGAGAGTTTTATAAAGTCAAATTTAATGACTTTAAACTAATAATTTTATCTCGTTGAGGAGATGTTTCTTAAGTGGCTATATGTCAAAATTAGTGAGAAAATCAATGAGAAAATTGAGCTAAAAGAATGGAGAATAAATTAAGGAATAGCTAAGACAAGTGTGTATGGATTGATTGAAAGCATCCATCCCATTTTAAAATCTAAAGATAGAATTGAGCTAGTTAAATCATTTGAAAATGGCCTACCCCTTTGGGAGTACTCAAGTTTTTGGAGGGGAGAGGACCTACATGAATGTGGGTTTAGGTTTGCTTGCAATGAACCAAACATGCATGTGAACGCCACTTGCCAGTTTGGCCGACTCAGGCAGGGAGAGGAGCGGGTGCGGGGGGATTGCAATTCGGATATTATATTTTTAGAGAAAATTTATATAAAATAAATAAAATATATTTTATTTTATTTATTTATCATTATTAATTATGTTATATAATTAATTTTAATTTTAGTTTTGAGACCAACCTCTCCTAATGGACAAGTCTAGAAAATTCAAAAGTTGCAGCTATGTCTATTCATTTAAATGTCTATACCTATGTCCTTAAAATTTAAAATTAAAGGTCATGATCTTTAATTACAAACTAAGACATGTCTAATGGTATAGGGTCATGCCTTATGCTATTAGGCATTTAACATCTATAAATATAGAGGGTACATTCGTGCATTGATCATCAGAAAAAGCATATAGCATACACAATATTCATAGAATTCAGCATTCATTCTAGCATTAAACAGAGGTTCTAGTCGATTAAGGTTTGGAGTACAGGCAATTGGAGTGCAGCTTTGTCTAGTCGGGTCATTGTGTCATAGGAGGTTGTCTGTTAGAAGTCCTAAAATTGTGTTTGTGCAGTCAACGCAATTAAAGTGTTAACTTAATTATGACTCCTAGTTTGTTTTATTAAATTTCTGTTTGTTTAATTTTCAGTTCTCATAATCTGTCTTCTTCTATGAATTAATTAATTATGTTGTTGTTTCGTTACTATCCATTTGATGCATACACTGGTGTAATTATTTTCTAACAACATTCACTTGTTGAGCCTATAACAAGTTCAATATTTCACTTCAGCCTACACAATACTATAAAAATGTTGACTGTGACAAGCCAAGGATGTTGAAGCAAGACATGCAAACTGGAAGACCATACCACATATAGATACCCTGTATGCATGATCTGTACATGAAATAGCAAGTTAATTAAGTTGAGACTAAGAAGAAATACAAATTAAACTTAGTTAAGTAGAGCTACTATTGCAGGCTAGCTACTATATATAATTATAAGTAAAAATGAGATGGAGAACTATTAATTATTATTATAAATGCTACTAATCTAAAGGAAAATTAGAGTTAATCTCTAGTAAGTAGCTATATATATGTCAATCATTATATCACTATTTAAATTAAGGACAATATGTACAATATTATGCAACATCAATTTCAATTATAACAGAACTACTGCATGTACTTACATATGAGTGGCAACTGATAGATATAAACTTTAATTCTAATTACATATGTGTAGATCACATTTAGATTTTTAGTAATTAACTAAGTTGATATTTGTTGATATGAAATTTGTGTTTAATATGAAAATTTTCATTATAAGAAAATTGCCCTTCACCAACGAAAAAATCCATCCACAAAATCTATTTCTGATGGATTTATCAACGAGAATTATCCATTAGTAGTAACCCTGTCGATAAATTTTACCAATAAATTTTAAGTCCATTGATAATAATTACCAACGAATTTTCTGACGGATTCTGTGTTGGTAAATTTGGTATTAACATTGGTCTCATTATTAATAAAAATTCATCAGTAAAAATTTACCAACTGATTTTTTGTCGGTAAATTTAGTTATTTTTTTCATTGGTAATTCATTGGTAATATTTACCAACTGACTATCCGTCGGTATAGTCTTTTTTTTTATTATTTTGATTAACAATATGTCAGTAAATTCATCAACAATTTTGGTTGGAAAAATTTTCTTTTTTTTGTATGATTGTTTAAATAAATTTTTAATAACCTATAACAATTAAATCTACTAATTAATGTTCAATACAACAAAAATTGAAAATACATTACATGTCAATTCGTCATCAAATAATACTAACCACACTTTCAACAAACCAAAATTTCAAAAATCATCACAATTTTAACAAATAAATTCAACACAACCACAACTCAACAAACAAAACCTCAATAAGCTACAAACTCCAATAAAATCACAACACAAAATCACAATTTCAAAAAACTAAAACTTCAACAAACCATTCAACAACCAAATCTACATAAAATAAAAGCAAAAAAAGTACCAAGTTCACAAAACCACAAACTCCATAAAGTCATAGCACAAAACCATAAATTCGAAAAACTAAAACTTCAACAAACTATTCAACAACTAGATCAATAAAATGCATGCCAAAAGTACCATAATATCCAAGTGAAAAAAACATGCAACTATTGTCTTAACTCTTCTCTACTTATAAGTCTTTACCACCTTGATCTTCTTTTGTTGTTGAATTGCTCTTTCCAACATCTTGGATCAACTTCTAGATAATTTCTTCAAGTGAAGATGGCACTTGAGGTGGTTCTTATTGTTGCAATAGCCTTTGAGTATCTTCTTCTTTCTTTCTAATTTCTTCCTCTCTCTATCATCAAAATGATGCCACATCCAACTAGATCACTAGCCATGATTACTGCATTTCAAAAATATATCTAATGAAAAACTCTAAAATCTAATTTAAAAGGTAGTATGTTAAATGGGCCTAAAGTATTGCAATTGGTTTCAATTTTGGGCGAGTTTACGTTATTAAGAAATTTTAAAGAGACCCAACTAAACCTAAACTATTTAATAGGCTAAATGTGGTGCATAAAATTTATCAAGAAATTGAAATTAGTAACAACTATTAATTAGATTATAATGTATATATGAAAATGTAAGGTTGTTTCTTTATGAAATTGTTATATATGTATATTCCCAACCCACTTGAGTAGTATTCATAGGAGTAGCATATAAGGCAACAACTTGTTAAGGGAAAA
>JACGDI010005856.1:210019-227422 GCA_014898725.1 Jacaranda copaia
TCATTACTTTTTTCATCCAAATATATACTTTGGCATTACTATAGGACTATGTATAATATATGTATAATATTAAATATATTCGGATTCAAATTATTAGTAGATCGGATTGAACCATATCTATATTCGCTTTATTTATTTTAAATTTCAAATTTTTTTAATCAGATCACATCTATCGAATCTTTTATTGGTTAAAAATCTTAAATAACTAGATCGAATTTGAGTCGAATTTGGATTAAAACCCACTCCATTGACACCCCTAAATGAACCTATCAATTGCCTGCCCACTAACTGGTCTTGCCTTCTAATTTCCGTATGGGTTGACATCTTCAATGATTTGGGCATGCCCCAGATATTTATCAACCCAACTATGGTAAGTTTATCAATACGCACGAAAAATAACACCCATCTTCATTGTTTTATTATATGGAGTCGACATGGTTCTGAATAAATGTACTTATGTTATTTCGAAATTAGTGTTTTAGATAATAGTTTCAGCCACGTACTGGGGATTTTTTATATTCTTTTTGTATTTCATCAAATGAAAATTATGTTTTCTTACATAGTCATTAATATTTTTAAAAAATTTACAAATGAATACTTTGATTTATATATATGTGTGTGTTTAGCGTCCTATATCGGTAAAATAAATAAGTAGTGATTTTTATATATAACTTTGAATAATCCTCACATATTGAGCAAGCTTTTAGAGTGAGTTAAGACCAAAATTCATTCCTTCACATGATAATGGGATCACTCATTCTAATGTTGGACTATCCAACATTGTTGGGCAAGTCATTTTAAAATTCTATACTCATAGATCTTTATTCCTCGGTGTGCACGGGGGATGTTAAGAGTCCTAAATCAATAAAATAATTAAATAGTAATCTCTATATATATTGGACAACTCTTACCTCTAGCTTTTAAAGTGAATTAAGCCCAAGGTCCATTTTTTAACAATATATATTTGTTATTTCTTATCATAATTCTGAATTTGTTTCTTGATACTTTGTATTTTTTTCATATGTCAAGCTTTTTTTTTTTATTACTTCTCACGACTTGATCCAAAAATTCTTTTACACATGTATTTTTATCAAATTTGAGAGAATGAAAGTAATAGGAATGACTCTAATAATATCACATACAAAAATAAATATATAGAACCAAATCAATTTTCAAAATACTTTTTTGAATATTATAAGTAGATATAAGTTTCTATTTGTTGCAAAAGGGCTAGTAGCCTAGAAATCCTTGTCAAGTTGACAAAAGTGGAAACATACCAACCTTCCCATGGAGAAAAATTAATTACTTTGAATAGAAAGAGTGGGAATGGTGAGTAGTACGCATATTGCATATATGTTCAGAATATTAAAATGGACTTCGACCAAACATTTGTGTACAGCTTTTGGAGCACATAAAATGCCCTATGCTACTTTTGGACTACTTTTCAGGTGTGCTAGACATAGCTCAAAATGATAACACTGTTAATATATAATCAAACGACCCACAATCTCGATTAAATAGTACCTAAATGAATAGTGCTTTTTTGAGTCATTTTTAAAATTTACAAATTTTAAGAGAATGTTTAATTAAGCTTAGTTTATAAATTCATACATTTTATAAAATATTTTTGCAGCTCAAAAAATATTAGATTTTAATTTCAAAATAATTTTTTAAAATATTTGAATAAAATAAAATAATAAAATAGGATCATGACAAAAGGGTATAGGCTAGGCCTGTCCAACCATACTCAAACAACACTCTTTCGAAGAGACTTAGACTATTGAGAAGAGTAGTTTGGCTAGAAATCTTCTTTTTTCATCAAAAATTGAGAATCATAAATCAATTAAGATGGAAATACACTACCAGAACTACATATATATTACTCCCTTCAGGAGTAAGGCCCCATTTTTTATATTATAAGTACGAATGCAGTCCTTTATGTACAAGCCTCAATTACATCAAGACCATAAAATTAAAGGCTCGTTCATGGCTAATTAAGCTAAATACATTTAAAGTGTATAAGAAGTTAATAATGATAATGTTATAATTAGTATGATTAAATTAAATGAGCTTATTAACAATATTAAGAATAAGTAAGAAACTTCTTAATTACATTTTTCTAAAACAGTTTGTAAGGTTTTAAAATTATTTTATTTTAGAAGTTTACAAAATATTTTTTTCAATAGAATTATCAAATATTTTATAACATATTTTTCGTAACATATAAACTTATTCGAACCATCCAAGTCGAACAAGATTCCGGCAACTGGGCCAAAACTGCTAAGCCTTATGGTTTAATTAGGAGTTGAGAACTTTGTGCAAACCATATATATATATATATATATATATATCATTTTGTTGCTAAGCCACGTGGGGCGGCACCAAGTTGGAGAATAATTAATTATACGAGCACAAATTGGGTTTTATTATCTTAGTCCATAAGACAAGGCGTCGGAAAGCTATTCTTTGATTTTGTCAGGTCAAACATTAAAACATGGGAGGTACTATTGGAAAATCTTTGGCCCTCATATGATGTTGTAATATTGTGCATCACATGTTAAAATAGGAAATAAAATATTTATTAAAATAAATAATTAAAAATATTTATATATAACTCGATTGCAAGATTTTTCAAGAAGAAAAAAAAAAGTATTAAATTCTTGCCTTACTTTATCCTATTTTTCTCAAAGTATTTATAAGTGGAACTTTAACTATAAAAGGAATAATTGATTGATTATGGCTTATGTCATATGGCATTTAATGTTATCAAATCATAACCTATTCAATCATAAAATAGTTCAACAGTAATTTTCTAATATAAAAAATATTATATATTATGTGCATATATTTAGTAGCTTTAAATAGAATATATATCAATTTTTGTTATCGAAAAATATGGAAGAACGGAGTGTGCGCCCAGCCTGCCGCCAAGCCAGATTAATTCCAGAACAGCTTCTTCTTCTTCTTCTTCTTCTTCTTCTTCTTCTTCTTCTTCATTGAAAAGGGGATATGTAATAAATTTTCTATGGAAAAGTACAAAAATGCCACGGAATTAATTATGTAAGACGTATCATGAACCATCGTACAGAATTGCAATAACAATAATATACACGAGGAAAAGTATCATTTAAAAACTTACATTAACATCAGTAACATTTTTTATGGCCGTTTGCATGGAATTCTTTTTATTGCAATAAGGTGACGGATATACTTTTAATTAAGATTCCAATTATTAATATTTTTCTCTGAGCCCATATATAAAAATAATCGATCTCTAGAGTTAAAACAATAGGGGCTCCACAGTATAGAAGAAAATACATTTGTTAAAAGGGTGTATTTGTGTGAGTCTATAAACTTCTAAAACATGTTGTAAATATTTAAATAAAATTAAATATTTAAAAAAAGATTTTATAAGCTCTCGGCAAAAGTAAAATGTTAGCTCTTATAAGCTATTCATTTTTTATAAAAAGAAATAAATAAATAAAGAGTTCACAACTTATTTATAAGATCTTATTAAGTACATTAATCTATCATTTTGAAACATGTTAAAACATTACCATTACTAATATTTTATAAGTTCCAATATCTTATGTTTTCCAAACATTTTAAGAATTTATTTTTAAATAAAATAAAACATCTTATAAAATTTAAAAATATTTTATAAGATATAAAGCTTTTCGGATAGTATAAATAAATTTGATTAGTCATCATCTCTAAACAGCATTAACGGATATCCAAACATCTTGATCATGCATCTTGTAGAGCCCAGAACACACATGACTATGGTATTGTAAGACTGATTAATCCGAAAACTGCATGGCCAAGAACTCATACACTAATATATAAGTTTTTATCACTTAAAACATAATTCGCTTTTGTTCATAAATGAAAACTATTGCAACGAAAGCAATCGTTATTTAATATGTGTGTGTGTGTGTGTTTATATATTTATTATGTAATTAGTTCACCTTTTGATATGGCAAATATTATTATAATGAACTTAAACTGATGATTGTGAGAATTTTGGTAAAAGAGGCCCACTTGAAGACCTGACTTTAGCTCAATAATTAAGGGTGTTATACTTGATAAAATTTGCAAATTCTTATATTAATGAGATGCTCATTGAGTGCTTATTTACCAAAATTCGATAAGATTTAAATGAGAAAATTGAAGCTAAAGTCAATGGGTTACAAGAGGAGTACAAGGAATGATAAGAAACCAAGGGAATGGTGAAACATGCCATCCTACATTGAAAAAGGAAACTAAAAGAAGGTAGTATATATATAGCTTGGGTAGGATGAGGACTTACACTCATGTAGGTTTGGTTTCATGAACTACACGCGTGGGCAGGGTGGCATGGGTGCGGGTGCGTGCGGTCATGACTAAATTTTTTGGACCAAATTTAATTAAAATAATTATTTAACTTACTATTTAAATTTATGAAACCTCTAGAATTTATTTTAATAGTCATATGTCTTCAAATTTTATTTTAAACCCTTTCAGAAAATTAAAGAGATATGTCTCTTCCGTCAACAAGTGTCAATGGTGTCTCTTAAATCTGATTAGACATAAATCATGTCTTTTAATTCAAATTTTATCTCTTTGTCTATTGTTGCAACCTTGCATGAAGTCATGATACAACCTATAAATATGAGTGCCTAGAACCAACCCAACCACTAAAATTCGAACATACATGTATAGTATTTTGTCTCACTACAATACATAGTGTATAAGTGTCCATCAAAGAAGTTCCAGGTCAGCTAATTTCGCTAGTTCCATTCTATTGAAGTGTTACCTTAAACCAGAGGAGAGCCGTTGTGGTACCGTGTAAGGGCAATAAAATCTTAAGGAGACTGTTGAATCAATAGGTCTCAGTTAATTAACACAATTTCTATCTTGCATTCAAGTACGCTTTTTGTTTATTTTCTTTACTTAATAAAATTATTTCGTGTTAAATAATTATATGTGTTGCGTGTCTTATTTATATACTTACACAAAGCAAGCAAGCATGCACTGTTATAATTTAATTTTCTAACAGTTATTAGACGAACCAAACTATATATATGGACTAAAATTTTCTGAAATATTAAGAAATTATTAATGCCCAATTCAACTAGTAAATTAGATTGGTTTTCACCCAGTCAATTATTGTAAAGTAATCTTTGTTGGCTATAATGCGCCTCACAATTCAATACCACACCCACATTTTTTGGCATCTGCGAAGAATTTATTGATATACTCGGGAAGATTAATCAGTCCCAAGAAATTAATCCAGACAAAACGCATGCATGCATATGTGTGAGTGTTTGTTGGTTTTAATCCTTACAAATATTGAAGGCAGAAAGAAGCTGCGAATAGAGCCAGGAAAAACCGTGTCTACATACGCAACGTAAGTACAAACGAAGTCGGTTCGTGTTGGTGTTTAATTGCCTCTGCCTATCTGCTCCTCGGTGTTCTTTGTTCTTATATATACTGCCAATTCTATACTTTTTTTAATATTATTACTATTATGTATTTTTCCGGTGGACAAAAGCGTTCGAGGTTTAAGCCAACCTCGGTGACCCTCTATTCTCCTTTCGTTTAATATTTAAAATGAGTGTGAAACAGTGAGTTTAATTTATATATGTCCCCCTAATGTCAGAAGAATTAAAAGTAATTGGATTTTGACGTTCTTTATTTTAATGTGTTTTAGTCCCGGATTTCCATGCATTACTTCACATGCAAGCTCAAGTATCTGTTCTGACACGGATAAATTCTTTCTTTCCTTCTCAGCGCATATATTATTTTTTAACCTCGGCTTGCACGTTGCATGCTGAGGATGAGGAATTTTTATTGCGTGATTGCTATATCAAATTCTTAGCTAAAAATATGAGAAATTCCTTTTGAACGATTGCCATTAAAGAATATTTTGAGTCTAATTCACTTTACAAATTTATTCAAATGGTGAGAATTTTTTAAAATTATATATAGAAATCATTGTTAATATATTTAATTTATATTAGAAATTTAACACACTAATGTACGTTCGAAAATAAACATTTAAAGAGTAAAATGACATAAAATGAGTGGTTGACCAATATTGAGTAACCTAATATAAGGAATAGTTGGCTCTGACACCAAATCGAAGAATAATCCTTGGGCTAACTTATGTCAAACGTTAGTCTAAAATGTGAAAATTGTTCAAAATATTAGATTTATTGTTCGCATTATTCTTTAACTAGAGGGTTAATCGTCCAACCCATAACATTTATGAGGTGCAGCCACCTCAAGCTAACCATAGTCTTATACGGTGCCTTTGCCTTGCTAAATGTATAAGAAAATAAAATTGCACCTTTGCCAACAACTATAGCTTTTAGTTTAGTAGTAAACGTTTGATCCTAACAATTAATATTAGATCAAGGTCATGGATTTGAGTCCCTGTGTTGTTGCTAGGGGGTGGGAGATTGTTGGATTTATATCCGCATCATCCTTCAACTAGCGGACTAACCAGTCAACCCATGCTTATGGGACACAGCTACCTCAAGCCAATCATAATCTTATATGATGTTTCAATCTGACAAATGTACAAGGAAATAAAGTTGTGCCTCTACTAATAACTATAATTTTTATCCTAATGGTAAATGTTTGATTCTAACACAAAACTATACATAAAGACAAGCATTATATACTTAATCAATATGAAATTTTGATAATTACAAAAATATCTATTCTACATTGTTGATATGCGAGTTAGAGAGCTTTGTTGGGTTGGGTCTGCAAAATTTTTGGATATTACTATTTATTGTGTTTGATATCCATTTATGGATATTCGAATGATAACAAATTTTTTTTTCCAAAGAACCGCCATTGGCGGGGGTTAAGCATATAACCTAATTACGATAGATGTTGGGCAGCATAAATATGTGTGGTGAGAATTTTTACTTGCACCTATTAACCTCAGCTAGGAAAACATATAGACAAGGGCTTCTCAACAAAATTGGAATGCTAAGGTACATGAAAATTAGGTCTCTGATATATTTAATAAAAAATTAAATATTAAAAAAATCAAATTTCTAATACACGCATCTAAAATTCATACTTTATAGGGAGAAAAAAACTTTTCATATAAAATATACTATCTAAATTTTATTTTTATGGTTTTTTGAGATTCAAAATTATTACCTATATTTTTATAATTCTTTTATCTAATATTTCCTTTTCAATTGATGACATCACTAACCAATTCAATATTTTCTAAGACATTGTCCATTCTAGGTAAGATTTATTTGTTTCAAGTTGGAAAAACTTCTTCAACTAAGCAAAAGAAAAAAAAAATAAAATATATATTTATAGAGAAAAAATTAAAGTTAATATTATTTGGTGATTAATATTGGAGCATATTTAGTGATTAGTACTAGGCCTAAAATTGGAAAAATAAAAAATAAAAAAATGTGCTCAAGGCTTCTAAACTACAGGTCTTTTATAATTTATGCCTGAAAATTAAAAAAAATAAGATTTATATTTTTTTTAGTCTAAAATATAAAAAGCTAGAAAATATATACATGCAGGAGGCTTCAAAAATTTAAAAATCTAAGGCGATCAGTTTTGTTTTTTGGTTTAAAGATAGAGCCATCCTTATATATTACGTAACTACTTTAAAACCCACCTTAGTATATAAAAGCTCTAAACAAGGAAGTAGCACCCTCGTTACGTCAAAACTCAGAATCAAAAAAGAAATACTATTAACCAAGATCGTTGGATTCAGGGGTAACGTAGCCTACTGTAGGACCAATGCCCCCCACCCCCAACAAATTCCCATTTGCCAACCTCTTCGGTACTAATTCCATCAACAAGATTAAAATGAAGGGTAGGTAGGACAGTAAGACAATACTATCCAATCCCAACACTGACCGCCAATGCCCCATTCAGAGATCAATTTTTCCCATTTTTTGAGTGCAATGGCTCAAGGCGAACGCACAATCTCAATAAAGGTTCCATATATGTTCTGAGATGCCATCAAGAAGAAATCTATCATTAACGTGGCTTGAATTTGTTGAATTCAAATTATGACCCGATAAAAATTAATGAAGATTAGTGTTGGGACTCCAGCCGATCGACCATAGTTTTGGGCCTATTTGGCCCAGGTGAGGATTTGAAAAAATACAAGGGGATTTAGTGTTTTGTGAGTAGACATTGATTGTACAATTTTGCTTTTTCACAGTAGAATTCTGACTTGCTCCTGGATGTAGTCTTAACTGAATCATGTTTAAACCCCTGCTTCTGATTCCTTTTTCTCTCTTTTCTTTGGATGATAATGTGTGTGCGCGTATGTGCTACATTTTCACAACAAAATCGAAACAATCCACAAATTAAATTAAAAGACAGTAAACGATAGTTAAAATCAAATATCGCAATCACCAAGGAAAGTTGATGAAAATAAAGCCGAAGAGAGCCAAAGGCGGTGTGCAAGGTGGTGGAAGGCGGTGGTGAGGTGGAGGAGTGGAAGTTTTCAAATGATTGTCAGTGAGATTTGAATATATATAAAATCACTAAGAGAGAGAGAGAGAGAGAGCATATTTTGAATGAAGAAATTGAAACTTTAATCCATGTGGATGGAACCCCCATCAATTCCTCAGTTCCGTGCAGCTATTCAATGAGTTCAAAACGCATTCTAAAAAACAATGCCAAAGGTAATTAAATTATTCTGTATTAGTGCTAATTAATTAATAATTAGTACGATCGAATTGTGATTAATTAGCATTAATGTTTCTTAAGGTCAGACAATGCGATGCCAAACATTCTTCTTGCTTTACTGCAATGGATCAGCTAGCTAGGTTGTCAAATTTGAGGCTATTTAAGTCTAAAGAAATTAAGCACAAGTCAAAAGAAGGGTTTGTGGAAAAATGGGAGTGTCTGTGTCGAGTAGGTTGTACTAAAAGCACCGGCAACCATATGGCTGTGTTCTGTAGTAATGCATCCACTTGGAAAAGGAAAAAAGCCTAACAAGGTGGAGTTTGAAGTGTTTAATAATTAATTAAATTACTATATATGCGGAATATTCAACATGCATGCACCTAAAACATGAAAAAGTTATCAACATGTTGGTTTACATTTTCAAAAGGTGTTTTTTAATTTTTTATAATCTAAAATTCCCTATGTTTTTTCTTCTTCTTCTTCTTCTTTTTTTTTTTTTTTTATTTCTACTTAGTTTGTAACAGAAATACTATTTATTTTTATTTTTAACACTTTTCAAAATTAAAGTTAGATATTAAAGATATTCATTTCCAGATCTACAAATACAACTTTCACATAATATTGACATGATATAATGATATAAAGAACGCAACAAAGTCCTAACGAAATTAAACATGTGCTTATCAGTTAAACTGATCTCAACATAATCTGAATATATGATACGAAAATATAAAAATAGGACTAGAAAATTATCATTCTTAACTATTATTGTATTTAATATTATAATATATTTTTATGAAATTTTTGTAACATGTAGGTGAATCATACGCGTGAATAATATAAATTTTTATATATGCATGGAATGGCGTACCACGATAACTAATACTTTAATAATAATTGAGTGACTTTTGACATAATAATAGAAATCTCGCACGTAAAAAAGTGGTTTAATAGTTTGAACTCGGACGAACTCATAACGTTCATGTGCATAATTAGAAAGAAATTATACTTTAATAATAACACTTTTTTCTTTTGATAATTATATAAGTACTGTAGTAAAACTTCAATTTTTGCGGCTTATTCAATTCCCCCCGACAGCGTGTCAAAAGGAAGCCTGCAATTGTTTTCACAAGATGCCTTCAATTACCTAAAACTGCAGTTCAGATTTCAGACAAAATAAGGCAACTTCATAGAGATGTGGACCTCGTAGCTTGGCACCACCCATGTATTTGGACAGTTTGACAACCATTTTGATCTTTTGTTCCAACTATTCAATCACATTTCATCTTTAATTTTATTTTATAACACCAGCAAAATATTAAGTATCTACTACTATAAAATTGCTCTAAAATTAATTTTATAATTATGACTATCAATTATATCTAAAAAATTTTACTGCAAATATATTTTCTTTTAAAGAACAAGCAACCAAAATTATTAATTATCAAGGCATAGCCTTGTTCATTGAGAGCACAACAAATCACATGTAGGAAAATAAATAAGTAAATATATATAAGTATAATCATTAATTATGAATTGATTATAATGAAAGTTAGCTATACTTTGAATTTGATTATTTAAATCTAAAAATTATTAGTATCAACTACAAATTAATTAGTAGTAGCTAATACTCTAATTTTTTTGTATCTACATGCTCAATGGTTATGGTGTATAATATAAAACAGAAAACAAAAAAATAACTGAAATAAAAGATTTGATAGTTGAAATGATGTTGAGATCACAATAAAGTTTAATGTTGTTAACTTAATGGGCTGGCCTTAATGTGAATTCCGAATTATTGAATAATAATAAAAAAAAAAAAGTGAAATGCTGATATTAATCAATGATCTATAATTTAATTGAACATATAGCCAAGTAAGTGACATAATTACATGAGACATTAAATAAATTCTTTTTTCTAGATAAAAAAAAAGGAAAAAAATCCCCCTTCTTTCTTTTGGAATTTTGTTTTATTAAATTACTATATTAAATTAACTCCATTTAAGAAGCAACACATTAATTCATACCTCCGAATTTGATCTAAATTTTAAAATTTATATTTGATTAAAATATCTAATGAATTAGATCCGAGTATAAATATTCGTAATTTTCAATAAGTGCATTGGATATGGAATTAAGCAATCATATTCGTCAAAGAACCGAATCTAAAGTTTACTATTTTCTTATTAAAGTAATACTTTTATATATAATATTAATAAAAATTTTAAAATAAAATCTATATATTATATTGATCTAATATCTACATTAACGTTTATATTATATTATTAATATTGAATTTTTAGTCTAAAAATAAGATAAATACTAATAAAATGTCAAATATAATAACATATAATAGTTCATAGGGATTTTATATTCAAATATTTAACTTTTGGGCTAATATATAATAAAAATATTGTTAAAAATCCAAATGTGACATAAATTTACTTTATAAATACAATATTTTTATAAAATTCAAAAGAACAAAAAAATTAAAAAAATTAAATCAAGTCGAATTTTTTTATTGAAATTTCAATATTAATCGAATTCAGATATGGTACTAACTAACAAAAATCCTATATGATTTTTGATCAAATTCGAATATAAATTTGAATATGATTAATCCAATCTACATCTGACCGGTTGACAGCCCTGCCTCTATACAAACTGAAAACTAGATCAATCAAGATTCACAACATTAATATTTAAATTTACTAACTCCTCCTTAATTTGAAAATTATTAATTTTCTGAATGATACAAAAAGTAAATTTCGATGATTCTTTATTAAAATTGGGAAGCTTATGATAAACACACGGATATATAAATGATATATAAAATATAATATAAATATAAAGGCAAATCAATTATATATAACATTGCCCTCCTTGTTTAACGAGGAACTTAATGATGAAGGCAATGGCAAAATTGTCATTACACACAGAGACATCCCTACCTTAGCCTTTAAATACTCTATGCACCCTTAGATGTGAACTAAAAATTTCACATTTTCTACTTAATTTCTTCCCCTTAAATTCTCCTTCTTTTGCTGCTCTAAAATCAAAATTTCAGTTTTTATTCAATTCCCTTTCGTACAGAACATGGAGGATCAAGCACAGGATACCGGCTCACGGCGGAGCCCCGGCGTGGAAGCCGTTCAGAGGACCGAGCCGGTGAGATCACGGTGGACCCCAAAACCCGAGCAGATCCTGATACTGGAGTCCATCTTCAACAGCGGGATGGTTAATCCCCCCAAGGACGAGACCGTCAGAATTCGGAAGCTGCTCGAGAAATTTGGCTCCGTGGGCGACGCCAACGTCTTCTACTGGTTCCAGAACCGCCGGTCAAGGTCGCGCCGCCGGCAGCGCCAAATCCAGGCCAGCCTCAGCGGCGGCGCCGGAGAGCAAGCACATGCAGTTCAGCCGCGGAGCGCTGGCGGCTCCGGCCGCTGTAGCAGTGGGGGAATTCAGTATGAAAACACTCATGTGACTGGTGGGTTTGCACCTAATTCACTGTCTTACCCTATGAACAAGTCCTCCTCCTGTCTGGTGGGCTCTTCTTCATCTTGCGGGTTCGGGGGAAATGATGGTAATAATTCGGATGATCTATTCTCGTATTCCGGTCATCCGGGCCACCTGATACAAGAATATGACCAAAACCCGATTTTCTGCTCCGCTGATGCTTCCAGTTTGCACTATCAACCTGGTTAGAAATTCATGGATCAAAGAGTCTTTGGTTTTACATATTTTAGCTGCAAGAAAACATCTTCTTCCTGTTAAAACCCTAAATTTTCAGAGCCTCAATCAACACTTTATATATATATATATATATATTAATAATTTTACATTTATTTCGTGAACTTCTGATGCATGCGAGAATTAAGCTGTCTTTGATTCTTTTCTATTTTTCTGGGCCATTTGTTGTTCAGAGGTTATTACTGTGTTCATCAATGGCGTACCAACAGAGGTGGGAAGAGGACCTCTGGACTTGAATGCGATGTTTGGTGGAGAATTTATGTTGTTTCATTCGTCGGGAGTACCAGCTCAGGTGAATGAATATGGGTTCGTAGTGCAGAGCTTGCAGCATGGTGAAAGCTATTTTCTGGTAATTTTCATGCCCTAAAAACAGGGAAAATTTCTGCATTGGAAATTGCATTATGTCTGAAAACGTCAGCCCTGATTTTAATCCCATATGTGCACTGAATTCCATTATGAGATTGTCATTAGTTAGTTCTTTTTCTAAGGATAAAAAATAACATTTTAAATTTTTATTTCTTAATTAAGAATATTTTTTAAAGTTTCAAGAACCATCCAATTCTGAAAAATATCCAGCCTTCCAAAAGTCCCCGCGTGACCCAAGGATTATTTTATCTTTGTTATAAGAGTTTTCGGGAAGTGCTGGAAAATTTGTAAATGTGACATTATTGGATAATTACAATAGTATTTTCTCTGTGATTATTCAAATTTCTTGAATCATCTGTCAATTATAAAGTACAATTCATTTGTTATGCTATTAACTTAATTTAGGCCAATTTTTTATGATTTACGGTTTAAGATGTGTAATTAATCTAACTTTTAGATAATTATAAAATTATAATATTCATTTTTCTTGGATTGTGTATCACTTATACAATAAATGTGATTAACTCAATCATATCATAAATTAACTTGAGTTCAATACCCAAGTAAATCCTAAGTTCTTTACTAATTAAACTTTTAATAAATATACAATATAGTACCAAATTTCATTGGCTAATACATTTTATTTTTCTTAATCTCTTACAATATTTGGCCGCTATATACCACGTCGGCGACTGTTTAGGTACGATATCAAGAATGAGAAAAGAGAATTGAAAAGCAGGAATAAATGAAAATATATATTTCGGAATCACTTATAAATTAAAGTGCCTAATTTTGTTCTTATTATTTCAGGTTCCAAGACATTCTTGAGTGTGATCTCAGTGCAAGTCACCTGCCGCCTCTATGTGGGAGCTCGGTTCTTCTAAAGCAAAGCAAAATTGCTGCTGTTAGAATAATAATATCTTGATAATATTGTAATTCTCTCTCTCTCTCTCTTCTTTTTTGTTTTTTTCCTCCGCTCATTATTTCGTCTCCTCTCTTGCTCTTCTCTTGCTCTATGGAAATCAGTATTATAAGTCGAGTAAAAGTGAGTTTGAACTCGTTCTTCCAAGTACATTTTGAAATTATATTCTAGATACAAAATTAAAACATTTAAATAAATCTTGTGTAGTTATGTGTTAGGGAAACTTGCAAAATTAAAACCATAGCTGTAGCCATTTTGCATTTTAGGACTTGAATTTGAAGTGATATTAAAATAGGATTAAAAATCTAGAAAAAATGGATATCAGCTACTGAAATATACAGTTAGTGTTGATTGCTTCCATGGCACTTACATGGCACATGTGTGAAACACCAGCATAGGTGCCACATAAGTAGTCACATGTATTTGTGTATTTTTATATTTTTTGGTAGTTGTTGTTCTTTTTTTTTCATTTTTAATAAATTTTTATTCTACTTTAATACCATCTCAAAATTGAATCTTACATTGCGAATTGACCATAGTTACATTCTTATTTTTACAATTTACCTTATAACCATGTAGATAAGTTTCCTTTTTTTCCTTTCATCAGGAATATTCACTTAAGAACTTAATTAATTAATCATGCGTAGATGTTGTTTTCTTTTTGGCGAGAAACACTAAAAAAATACAATATTAATGACAACAGGTTAAATGATAATATAAAACAGTATCACAAATCATATCTATTAAGTGGCGTTGATGTTTATTTTGTTAATAATATTTTTTACAATACAGTATTCTTTATTTTTTCATAATATGATAAAATAATAATATTTTATATATCCACTATAATTCATATGTAACAAAACTTTCAATATTACTAAATCGTTACTATAAATATATTATTAATTGTTAATCAAGACAATTAAAGCAGTCACTATTAAATTTGCAAAAATTCATTATTGTGACAAAATAAAAAATTTTGTCATTTAGTATATATTGTTAACAGCAACCATTATAAAAAATATATTATAATTAATGATAAAAAGTTAAGTAATAATATAAAATTTATCACTAATGATATATATAGATATAAAGTAACAATAATTTTTATTTTATTATTAATTATATTTTTTAAGCGAGAACAGTTTCTTTAATTTACCACAATATGAGTTAATAATTATTAGAACTAACGTTTTAAGGGATCGTAATTGACAATTAGTGATATACCTATAATAAACAACCTAGTACTAATGATGAAAACCGTAATTATAATTTGTTACTAAATTTTTATTATAATTAAGTTGTCACTATATATGTTAGTAGTTGTCAGCAGTGACAATTAAAATAATATTTAAATTTGTAAAAATTATTAGGATAATGAAGCAATATTTTTCATCACATTCTGTTCTTTAATAATATATTAGTCATAATTTTTGTACTGTCACTTACTATTTTATTATTATTATTTTTTTATTCTTGTACTACTTTTACAATATTGTCGCTTTCTTTATTCATATTATGAAACTATAATCACATCATCGAACGATCATTTGATATTTTACACTTTAAAATATATTTTATCTAGCTTTTCAAACATAAATCTTGGTTTAATTTAATATAGAAAATTTTCAAATAAGCATATTGTAATAGGCTTTCAGTACTTTTTTTTTATTTCTTGAAAATATCTATAAAATTAAATAATTAGAAGAAAATAAATAAAAGCATATTTTAATACAACAATCATAATAATTTTAGTGAATAATTTAGTATTAATTATCATTACAATGTAGATGTATATTAAAATAGTTCATAAATAATGATAAAATAGCAAACCCCTAAAGAATAAAAAAATTATATATATTGCTTCGTAGAAAGACAATTTCTTAAACGATCTCCGTATATTTTACAACTCCAGCTATCGAAGGTTATTTGTTCAAATAAAAATGATGGTGCCCTTATAAAAATATAAAATTACCTCCATTACTTTATATAAAGGGTAACTTTTAAAATAGTTTTCATATTTTATGGCTAAAATTATGAAGGTTATTTGTCCAAATGCTTCCATATAAATTTGAGGCAGGTTTTTAAGATTTCAAAGGCAACAAATAAATCCTAAAATTCCTCTATTGTAATAGTAGTTTTTAGTCAAAGCACCTCCATATATATTGAAAGCAATTTTCAAACTTCCAAAGTAGGAAGAACAATTCCAAAAGTTATATTTTTTAGCAATGAGAGTTTTCAATTTCACATGCGTGCCCCAATTAAAATAATTAAACAATCTTCTTAATTCAAAATTAATCAGAGACACAGAATAACTGTCAAAAATATATTGTAAAGAGCACATAACTATTACAATAGAGTACTTTTGGAGTTACTCTTTTTATTTTTAAAAGTTTGAAATTACATTTAATATATATTGAGACATTTGGACAAATAACGTGTATATATAATTGATATGGTTGAAAACTGTATATAGTGAAAGGATATTGTTTGGGGTAAATCCAACCAAAGAGATCAAGTAATCCAACTAATGTTCTTCTCGATGTATGAGATCTGCAACAACAATACACGTTAAACTAGCTGAGGTCCCCTAACTAAGGCACTCCAATGCTCAAGTCAGTTTTGGTCTAAATAAGTTAATCGAATAGAGTATAGAGAGCTTATAGTATATTTGACATTACCTAGATTGTGGTTGGCTATGAGGTATTTATAGCCTTCTCCAGGTGTGTGATTTGCCAAAGATACCCTTACCAAATACATTGGACTTTAGTCCCTGCCAAGAGGTTAATAGTCATTCCAAATATCGGTACTGTTTCAAGTGGCTTTATCCCCTATTTTTCAGGGTGAACAGTACCTCTAGGAGGTATCTCCCTGCCAAAGGTGGTGGCAGCCATTGTACCGACTGTCACGTGCCATTAGTGCGAAGGCATACTGCCTATCAGAGCAATAAATGTGGCATAAATTTGAGTCAACGTCGGGGTGAATTATCAAGTCGATACATGAAACGAATGGGTCTGGCTAGCTGGTCGATTTCAAAGAAAGCAGAATACGCTGGAACGAATTAAGCTTCATGTCGAATGTAGTCAATTACAATACACTCGACCAAGCAATAATTGCTGAGCGCGTTGGGCATATTGGGCAGCTCAAAATTGATGCTATGTCTCTTGGGCTATCCCATATCATAAGTCCCCCCTACTCACGGTACTGATCGAGCACGTTGATGAGCAGGAGTAGGGAGTACTTGAATAGTTTTTTAAGCTATTATCTATATTCGATTGGGATTTCTAAATTTTTTACCAGGATTTTATGTCGGTTTTGCTGCATTTAATACGCCAGTGACTTCACAGAATACGAAGCGTACAGAGGTAAAGTGCAATCATAACTGATGCTTGGGTTGCTGCACATAAATACCTATAAATAATGGTGATATATACCTTTATTTACACTTTTGCTGAATCTACTCCTGGTTGAATCTCTGCCTTTGAAGTTCTCTAACCTTTGTACGCTTAGAGCTTGTCATATATCCACCGTAAGTTACTCTGCCCATTTATTTTTTTTCTCCATTTTCCTTTTGTGAAAAAGAAAAAACAATGTCTGTCAGCCTCGATAGTAAGGATACTAGGTCTGAGAGTGTGGCCTATCAGGGGGAGATTGAGGGTGGAAGTACATCTGAAACTTCTCGCAAGAGTAAA
>JACGDI010005856.1:231080-259975 GCA_014898725.1 Jacaranda copaia
TATACATGCATAGATATTTAGATATTTATAAAAATTCATTTATCCTAATTTATTTATTCTATTTATATCCAAAACTTTTTAAAATAAAATTTATATTTACAAAAGCTTCACTTAAAAAAAATACTATTCAATTACTTTAAGTAAGTAGGTAATTTTGCAATAAGTAAATGAAGCTGGTAAAGAGATATGTTACACTAAAAATTTGAGCCAAATTAAATAAGCGAGTTAGATCAGAGCAATTGGCAGGAAACAACAAAAATGTGAGGTCTACCAAGCTTTAGCTTGGCTAAAAGATAATAAGAATGCATGAGCCGATCTAAGATTAAAAACTTTGCCATGTGTGATAGTTTCATTCCCACGATATGGGGCTACACATGTCTATATGTTATTAATTCAACTATATTAGGATGTTTGGTGAGTTAGTGGTAGTTTTCATTTCAAGTGGGATCTATATCATATAAAAGGTTCCATTGCAATGTTCAGGAGACAGATTATACATCAAAAATAAAAGAGTGTTCTTATTTTTAATTGATGCTTTGCAATTTATTTTTTGTATCAATTTGGCACCATCTATGGGATAGATTAAGAGTTAAAGGCATGAGGAAATGAGTGATTTCAAAGAGAATATGGAGAGAGATACTTTGATGGTAATACAAAATGAGTCGATAACTATAACCACCACAGCTCCACCCCAGTAGCTACGACATCAGCTAGATTGATGGAAAGAAAGTCTATTGCAACACCTACAATGGTGGAGCAGATAACTAGTGCACAATTGGCCAACTTCTTGCTGTCAACATTTAGTATTATCACCTCTATGCAATCTATTGGAGTAATACCTTATGTGCCTCTCACAATGCCACTGAATCCCCTAGTCATCCCATATCTATTAGGAATAGCACCCGATATCCCTCCAACTCCTATGTCGATACCTTTCCCTCCTACCTTCGTTTTGGCTAATTCAACACCGCTTACAAGGATGGCACTATGCTGAGGGCACCCATACCTGTAGGTAAAACCCCTACTCTATACCCTATAACCATGCCCATTTCTAGAGTAGTTGCATAAGGCACAGTGATAGGTCAGCTACCACTCCTTAATAATCCTAGGTTATTTATGGTATGGGGGGACAAAAGCTAACAATAGCATCATGGGGAGGTTACGGGATGACCAAATGAAGTTAAGAGACACTTGCGGCCTACCCAAGGAGACAAAGATGAAAATCCCCGCCCAATTGATAGGTAATGCAGAGGCAGTAGCAAAAAGTCAGGTGTCAATGTAATATAGTTGTGATGAGAGGCGAAACCCTTATGCAGACCTAGTTTCATAAATGGATAAAATAAGGAAGGAGTTAAGGGAGATAAAGAGAAAGATGACTGGAAAGTTTGAGTATTACATCATCTCTTCCGAAAGAATCATAAATCTCTTACCATGTCTAGGTACACTAGTACAATTGATCATGCTGGTCATCTCTGTGAATTCAAGAACTTAGCTATGTTGTACCAATTCTTTGATAGAGTGAAGTGTCAAATTTTCTTGACTACTTTGGGATATTTCTTGAGCCACTCAGCGATGCTTTGGAAAATTTTCTCCTCGATCTATTCATACATTTGGAGATTTCACTAAAAAGGTCATAAATCAATTCACTAGTAACAAGCAGTACAGGTGCAACACTCAGTGTCTACTCTCATTTCGATAGGGAGAGAATGACACCTTGAGAAACTTTTTTAGGTAATTCACTAGGCTGTGCTAGAGGTTTCTTCCGCCATTCTAAATTGTTAAGCAGTGCCTTTGCTCAAGGGCTCCGACCTAGTCCTTTCTTCAAATTTTTTAGCAGAAGACCTATGAACAATAATAACGAGCTTTTACGATGGGTAGAAAAATATATTCAAGAAGAAGAGGGTTGTGAAGTGAAAGAAATGGAATTGAGAGAGAAAAGAAAAGCAAAAAGATCCTACCAATAAGAAATCAAAATAAGAGGAAAGATTCAAAACAGCACCTGTACATCAAGTGAAAGCTCCACCAGTGAGTCTTAAGTTTGATTATTATACTATGCTAAAACTACCAAGAGAGCAGGTTATGCAGGCCATTAAGCATCTCAATCTATTTCGGTGGCCTTGCACTTGCAGGGATCTACTGAGGTGTCCCAGATCGGATAGGTTTTGTCATTTCCATAATGAATATAGACATATAATGGAAAAGTGTGACCATCTTTGAAATGCGTTGGAATAATTGGTATTAAATGGGTAATTGGGTGAGTTTGTGGAGATGCCTTTGGCTATAAGTCAGCATAGGCACATAGGATACACTGCCCTAGAGAAAAAATAGTAGATGCATTAGCATAACAAGGAGAAAGATACCAAAAATGGGATGATCAAGAGAGTGATCCATATGATTGTTGGATAACTGCTGAAGGGGATCCTCATCAAGCCAAGAGAGTGAGAGCCAGAGTCACAGCACATAGAAACATAAAGGTTACTGCTATCTCTAGTAGTAACAATACTCCAGTGAAAGCCCTAGGTCTTCCTCAGTAGGATGCTCTAGTTGTCGTGGCCATGATTACTAACTTTGAGGTAGTTCATATTTTCATTGATTATGGAAACTCAATTGATATCTTGTTCTATGATGCTTTTCAGCTAATGGATTTGGAGAACACTCTGTTGGAGTTGGTAAAAATATCTTTATTTGGATTCTCAGGAGAAACAGTTAGACCAAGGGGACGTGTCACTCTACCTGTCACCATGCTCATTCTGCATATAATGTCATCTTAGGCAAGCCTATGTTCCATCTCTTCCAAGTAGTTGCTTCCCCATACCATATAAAACTGAAGTATGTAATAGGGAAAATAGTAGCGCAAGTAGTAGGCAACTAGTACACATCTCAGAAGTGTTATATAGATATGGTAAAGAGGGGAAGTCGTAAGAATGATAGTTTTGTGTATGAGCAGAGGCAAGGTAATGCAAGCATATCTCGGCTGGTAGAATGGCAGTAAAAGCTTAAACCAAATAGAGAACTTTTATCTATAGAGTTGCTTCTAGGAGATTCCAGCAAGACTATGCGGAGAAGGTCTCACCTCAGAACAAATCTAAAGGTAAAGCTTATTACTATGTGGATATCTTTGATTTTTTAGTCAAAGACTTTATAGGGCCAGATCTAAGCATAGCCAAGCATAGACTTAATGTTGATCCTACAATCAAACCAGTTTAGAAGATGAGACATTTTGGCTCAAAAAAGGACCGTATCATTCAGCAAGAGGTTGAGAAGTTACTTGATGCTAGGCACATTATGGAAATCTAATTCCTAGAATAAATCTCTAATGTAGTGTTGGTACCGAAGCATGCACACAAATGGAGAGTTTGTATAGATTTTTGGGACTTGAACACAGCCTACCTCGAAGAGTTCTATCTATTGCCCATAATTGACTTGCTACTATACTCGACTTCTAGATGTGAATCGCTTAGCATTATGGACACTTCGCAAGGATATCATCAAATCCCTTTATGCTTGGAGGACCGCAAGCGAGTGAGATTTATCACTTCTCAAAGAACCTATTGCTATTTGGTCATATCTTTTGACCTTAAGAATACAAAGGCTACATACCAAAGATTGGTAGATTGCATGTTTAGATATCAAATCAATCAAAATACGAAAATCTATGTTAATGACATGTTGGTAAAGAGTGTGAGCCAAGTTAATCATGTGAAAAACCTAAAAGAGGCTTTTGAAACCTTACGCAAATACAGGATAAAGCTCAACCCAAAGAAATATATTTTTGGAGTAAAGGGAGGAAAGTTCTTAGGTTATCCAATGACAAAAATGGGCGGTAAAGACAAACCCAGAGAAAATCGCCGCGATAGTGGAGATAAGCCTACCTAGAAATATTAATGAGGTACAGAAATTAACAAGATGAATAGCCGCTCTAAGTAGGTTTATATCTCACTCTACAAATAGAAGCCTCCTTTTTTTCCCGATACTATGAAAAGCAAAAAAGTTTAAAAGGGAAGAAACAACATAATGTGCTTTTGAAGAATTAAAAGCCTATCTGGCCAAGTTTTCTTTGTTGATAAAGCCCACACCATGGGAGATACTTTTCTTGTATTTGGCTATAACCGACCAAGCAATTAGCTCAATATTGGTTAAAGAGGATAGGTCTTGTTAGAAACCAGTATATTATGTTAGCAAAATCTTGCAAATAGAAAAATTGAGATATCTAGAAATTGAGAAGATAACACTCACTTTGGTAGTCATAGCTAGAAAGTTAAGGCCTTATTTCTTATTCCATTCTATAGTTGTGCATACTAACCATCCTTTGAAGTAGACTCTAGGAAAAGCTAATATCATAGGAAGATTGGTCAAGTCGATCGTTGAGCTAAGAGAGTACGATATAAGTTATACCCCTAAAAATGCCATAAAAGTGCAAGCTTTAGTAGATTTCATAGTTGATTCACCCATGGCTGATGAGATGGGTACATGGCTAGTGTATGTTGATGGATCATCAAGGCATAGCGATAGCAGAGCTAGGATTGTGGTTGTTAATCTAGAAAGACAAAAAATGTAGTTCGCTGTGAATTTCATTTCAAAGCTTCAAACAATAAGGTGGAATACAAAGCTATGATCTTAGAGATCAAGATGGCTACACAAAGTGGTGCAAGGCATGTCCAGATATTCATTGATTCATAATTAGTGATGAAGCAAAATAAAGGACAATATAAAGCTTAGGATTTGAGGATGATGAAATATTTGCAGTTGGTTAATAAGTTGAGGTGGCAACTAACCGAGCTAAAGTTGAACCAAATCCCTCGTGAAGAAAATAAGAAAGCTGATTGCCTAGCCAAGATTGCTAGCTCCATGAAAAAATACAGTACTCGGCTAGTGACCATCCAAGAGTTGGAGAAAATAAGTCTTGGCATGGAGTTTCTTACCTTATAGGATGGTCGAAACTAATGAACATATTTACAAGGGTATTTTCCCCAGGTTGGTCATAAATTGCACATATGGGCTGCCCACTTCACTATCATAAATGGGTTGCTATATAATAAAGAGGTTTTCTCAACCATTGCAACAGTGTTTATCTCCCTATAAAGGAGACTATATCCTAAGAGAAATACGTGAAGGGTGCTGTGAAAATTATTGGGGAATGATAGCCTTAGCCTTAAAGGCTATTTGAGCTAGATATGTTTGGCCTACTATTCAAGTGGATAAAGAAAAATTAGTGAAAAAATGTGATAAGTGCCAGAGGTATGCTCCCAGCCAAACCAATGCATGCTGTGAGTTCACCATGTCCCTTCACAAAATGGGGGATAGACATTGTAGGTCCTTTCCCAATGGCTGTTGGACAAAGAAAGTTTTTGCTAGTTTCTATAGATTATTTTAGCAAATAGGTTGAAGCAGAGCCACTAGCTAGAATAAACAAGAAAGAGGTGCTCAAGTTTCTATGAAAAAATATAGTGTGTTGATATGGGATTCCAAGAGAATGGATCTCGAACAAAGAGAAATAGTTTCAAGGAGCTAAGGAACAAGCCTAGTGTAAAGAGATAAAGATAATATAGCGGTTGAGCGCGGTAGCTCATCCTCAAACTAATGGGTAAACTAAAGTTACCAATTAGGATCTACTAAAAAGTTTGAAGAAAAGGTTGGATCATACAAGGGGCATATAGGTAGAATAACTTCCTAGTGTACTGTGGGCACATCAAACTACTCCAAATGAGGCTACAGGTGAAACGCCATTCAATATAGTTTATGGCGTGGACACTCTAATCCTAGTAGAGGTCAAGATAGAATCTCATCAAATGTTATCATATGATCCTAGTAAACATGATGAGCTATTCAAAGCCTCCTTGGATTTGATAGATGAGAAAAGTGAAAATAACAGCCTCAAGATGGCCAAGTACAAGCTAAGAATGCACAGTACCTTCAATAAAATGATTAGACCTTGCAATTCCCAGGTGGGAGAGCTCATGATCAAGAGAGCTGATGCATTAGGGATGTAGGAAAGTTGGTGCCTAATTGAGAAGGACTTTATAAGGTAATCAAAGTTTTAATAGGAAGAGCATACGAGTTAAAGACTCTAAAGAGAAAGAAAGTTGCTCGGCCATGGAATGTGCAAAACCTCAGGCATTTTTATACATAATCTCATTTTATTTTGCTTAGCTAAAATTTTCATTTCTAGTTTCTATTAAGATTTTCCTGTTTGTTCAATTTACATGTTTAGTTTAATTGAAGATTATCTTATGTTTGCCCCATTTGGTTTTGTAAGTTGCCTTCAATACAAAATGTCTTCTTTCACATCACACACAGTTGTTCAGCTCGGATGAGCTACCTTATAAAAAGGATAAATATCCAAGTGCAACTTGATCAGATAAGCTATGTTATGAGAGGACAAATGTCCAAGTGCAATTGGCTTGGATGAGCTAACTTATAAGAAGGTCGAATGTTTAAGTACAACTTGCTTGGATGAGTTATGTTATGAAAGGACAAATGTCCAAGTACAATCAGCTCAAATGAGCAACCTTATGAAAGGATGAATGTACAAGTGTAATCAGTTCAGATGAGCTATCCCATGAAAGAACAAATGTTCTCAATGTAATCAACTCAAATGAGCTAACTTAAAAAAGGATGAATGTCTAAGTGCAATCAGCTTGAATGAGCTATCCTATGAAAAAATGAATATTCTCAATGCAATCAGTTTAGATGAGCTATCCTATTAAAGAATAAATGTTCTCAATGTAATCAGCTAGGATGAGTTAACTTATGAAAGGACGAATGTCCAAGTGCAATCAACTCGAATGAACTATCCTATGAAAGAACCAAACTTCTTAATGTAGCTCGAATGAGCTATCTTATAAAAAACAAAGAATGTTCTCAATGTAACCAGCTCAGATTAGCTATCCTATGAAAGGATTAACGTCCAAGTACACACACACACACACACACACCCACACAAAAAAAGAGAAAAAGCAAATGCCCCATTACACAGCTAAGCCTTAAGCAAAGAAGATGAATGTCCCAACACTTAGCTCAAACAAGTTTCTAAAAAGAAATATAAGTATACAACCAAAACAAAAGAGAAAACAAAAGTAGAACCCATTTCAATTTCATGCAAAATAAGAGGCAAATATAGAAATAAGGAGCAATAGCTTTAGTACTGGAAAATTAGCTGAGTTATTGAGACCAACCACCTCAGTTGGCGTTGCAATATCTGGAGAAAAATTATCTTAGTTGGACAACTTAGCTAGAGAAGCATTCTGACAGACGGCTTGACTGGCGAAGCATTACCCTTAGCACTAGCCTCCTTTTTATCTTCTAAATTTGAAAGCAATGTGTGCAATCCACAAATGCGATCAATATTCTGATCCACCTGGCCAAGCCTCAACATGCCCTTTGTCTCTGATTGATCAGAGAAAATGTTGATACCATGGTAATAGTTAATGCTTTCTTAACCAACATCTGCTTAAACCCGTTGCTCTTCAGGAATTCTATTAAACGAGACTCCTAACAAGCTTCTATGAAATCTTTCTCTTCCTCAGTATTGTGAAACACCTCAAAGAAAGTATCTTGCCCCTTGCAATGCCCTTCCTTTTGAACTCCCCCTAGTGATTACTTTTGTTACACCAACAGATCAGCCACTTTTATCTCTACTTTGGATAGGTCCTTAGCCATATCATCATATTTCTCATGCAGGGATGACAACTACCCTTTTGGCTCATTGAACTTATCAATCTTAAATTGTAATTTTCTTAGCTCAGCTAACAACCTTTGCCTATCAGTTTCTAACTTCTATTGTTCTCCTTCCCACCAAGCTAAGATGCTACCAGCCATGACACAAGTCTGAAAGAGAATAGTATTATTTATTTTGCATGATTGACTAGAAAATGAGTCATATTAACCAAAGAGAGTTTGTTTACGCATCTTAGAAAGATATGAGGCAAACTGTGCTATGAGGTCATCAAATGGCATGTCATCAACTAGCTATCAATTCGAGCTAATAAAGATGCCACTTAGGAAGTCTCAGCTTAGGGAATGAGTCGTGTCAGTCAAAATCAAGCTACTGGCCATCAAATAGGTGTTAGGGAAACTCCTGTATAGGTTGAGAGAGCTCGGCTCCTCAAGAATAGACTCTTCTACTGGAGTTTTTTGCACCAGGGATGGAGACATCAAATGTCTTTTTAAGGTCGGAGCTTCAAGAGATGGAATTGGACATTTTTTAGTAGAAGCCTCAATGGGTGGCCTTCTAGAAAAGCTAGTATTGTTAGATCATTTGGAAGGGTAATTGTTCTTTTGCCTCCCTGATGGATCAATTACTTCAGCTAAGAGGAAAGCTTTAGTGAATACCCTCTCTGCAAAGAAAATGGATATGTTAATCAACCAGTTTATGAATTTGAAACAAATTTTTCAAGGTTAAGTAAATACCAAAAGGCTTAAGAAGCTCCTCTGCTTTGGGACTCAGAGCAAAATGGTGGAGAAAATCTAGTTTTTCCAAGTAAGAAAGATGTGGTTGGCTACTATTAAGTATATCTAAGAGTTGGCACAGACTAAAGGGGTACCATTTACTACAAGACAAGATGTCATTTGGCAAGTGTTCTATCCAAGTGGTAGGAAAGCCTTAAAGCTCAAGAGAAGAAATAAATAAATAATGTTCTTTCCAATATTTCACAGAAGTAGGATATTTGGACAAAAAATGAACGTCCTCTTGAGATGTAAGATAAAACAAACTTGGGCCTAAGGACCTTGGATAAAAGAGAAAATGAAATAGTATAGTTGTAGGCTCTATTTGAAGGTATCTACACTGAATAATAAAGCCAGTCATCAACCAAAAAGAGTTAAGGGTAAATTGGTTAAAGGGAATGCCTAACCCCTTAGAAACAAACACAAACAGCTCAGGCAAAGGGAATCGCAACCCACCAAGCATATGTTCTACATAAAAGCAAAGAAAACATGCTGAGGGCATATGCGGTTGATTTGAAAATCTAGGCACAACTATCAAATACTCATTCAAAATGCCTATGATCTCTCTCCATCTACTACTCTTATGCCTAGTCATCATAGAATAATACACTACATAATAAGGTAACCCTGTCTCTATCATTCCTTTCTCAATTTCTTTCATTGCTTTAAGGTTTATGCTAAGAGTTGAATCGTCAGAGTCCCTACCACCTTCTAATTTAGATGGAATGTTAGTAGGATCTAGATTTTGATTAGATGAAGACATGAATAAGTTAAAAAGGATGGTCACAACTAGTGGCAAAACAAGCATAAACACAAATGAAGAAAATCGAAAACTCAGACAAGGCAAAATGAAAAATCAGATAAGAAAATTGAAAAGGGCTTCAAGTGAAACCTGGACTCATCTTGAACGACTATGTGCGAAGGACACTAGTCACCAAAAAAGGGAGGCCTAAAGGCAACAATGACTGAGGCAAAAAATGTACAAAGTTTTCAAGTGAGGAAAAGAGAATAGTAGAGAAGACAAACAAGATAAAGTGAAATTGGGGAGAGGCATGATATTTATAAGGTGTTGGGGAAAGAGACCAAAAGTCTTGATTAATCTCAATTTAAATTCAACCACACACGTGGTGGGCCAAAAGGGGCAAACATTTAATGCAATTGACGGCAAAATAAGTAATGTCTTGGGGTAGGGGAATCTTATGCAACTTTTACAAGATTCAATGTGACATTCTCAAAAAGATAAAATGGGCGCCAAATAGCTCAGCTACTAAACAAGCCACCAAGATAAAACAAGCATCAAATAGCTCAATTGGCAACTAATTTAGCAAAGTAAGAATTTTCCAATCGAATGGCTCAGCTTTTGATTCAACATTTTAAGTTCAACAATGAGTCCTTGAACTTTTTTGAGTGGGGGAGTGATGTTGGTAAAGAGATATGTTACACCAAAAATCTAAGCTCTTAAATAAGCAAGTTGGATCAGAGCAGTTTGTAGGAAACAACAGAAATGTGGGGTGTGCCAAGCTATAGCTCAACCAAAAAATAATGAGAATGAATGAGCTGAGCTGAGATCAAAAGGTTTGCCAAGCGCAATAGTCTCATTCTCATGATTGAAAATGGAGGAACATGAGGCTACACGTGTCTATATGTTATTAATTCAGTTGTATTAGGATTCTTAGTGAGTTAATGAGTAGTTCTCATTTCAATTAATGGAATTTATATCATATAAAAGATTTCATTGTAATGTTCAAAAGACAAATTACACATCAGAAATAAAAGAATGTTCTTGTTTTTTGTTGGCACTTTGCAATTTATTTTTTTAGGTAATTTTGCAATATGTAAGACACTTAAAACTTTACCTTTTTCCAACTTTCATTTACAATGTTAATGATAAACAAACATCATAATTTTAAAATGGAGAGAATTTGCAGATGACGCATTTTGGTATTTAATATTATGCTTGCCTTTTTGTCGTTTATCTATACTATTAATAAAGTCTCTATCTTCTTTTGGTGTATTTTCATATATTTTTTTCTAAAATATTCTTATTTTTATTTTTAATTTAATAACTGCATAAATAACTACCATTCCATTACTAGCATTTTATATACACAGTTATTTATTATTGTAGTTAATTTTATAATTTTAAATATATATTATATTTGTTTATATACATTGATTGTATTATTTGTTGCACACACATCAAGTGTGCAACAATTGCTAGCATTAATTATGGTCCTTTTTTTACTCTAATTGGTTATATGAATCCTATTTTCTCTTAGTTTTTGTTTGGCAGGTTGTCGTAAATTTTCAATGAGATTCTTAATAATAATTAAAATTTTAAAAAATGTATAATTCCTTCAAGAAAAAAAAATTATCATACAATTAATAAAATCAGATAAATTTTAAAATATTAACCCTCAATTCATTGAAACCTCATAGAGTTGTTGAATCCCAAATAAACTGCTACAAAGCGCCATCCACCCAAATCGGGCACCGCAAGGGAGCACAAATATAAATCACCAGTTAATTAAGAAAAATGGTAAATAAGACAACAGATCAAGCTAGCAAGTAAGGGATACAAATGGACTTGTCCCAAATATGTGGACTTAATTAAAGCTAGATAAAACAATTTAATATATAATATATTAATTAAGAATGCATCAACAATGATCGATCAATAATTTAATCAGCTTATCAACAACTAGTTAATATCCATAAGAATGAATTAAATTCATATTTGAAACTTCAACAAAATAGAGTCTCAAATTTTGCCATGCATGTAAACTAAGTTTTATTGCGCTAACCATGACCATTGAATCACGCACATATAAGGTATATAAAAGGAATATATGATGAGGGCAAAAAAGAACCATCCCCATTCTGATACATCCTACGTATAAAATCCAAGGTACAATGCACAAAGCACAGCTTTTTGGGGCACGGATGCTAAAATAATTGACATATTGAAACATGGGGTCGTCCTTGTTCCTTCACTAGAATAACATTAACTATCATTTAGAGGCAAATAAATTATCTCAAAAACAACCATTAAGTATAATTATTTTTATAAAGTATTGTCATATTTTTTAGAGCTTATGTGAAAAGACATGCATTAGAATAGCCTGTGAATAATAGTAAAATAGTCCCTAAAGAATATAAAACTGCCTCTTACTTTATATGTATAAAGTCAATTTTTAATATAATCTTTGCATATTTTAAAACTATAATGCCTATCAATATTGAATTTTCAAATTTTTAAAAATAAAAAATACAGCCACAAAAATCCTCTATCGTAGTAGTGCTTGTTCAGAGCAATCACCTATTAAGTGCTAAGTTTACTTTTCTCTATAAGGGCTTCGTACTTGAGCAATGTAGGAACGCCTTTCTAAGTCCCTTTGCACTTCAAAAGCATAATAAAACATAAGGTTGTTTCTCCAATATCCTAATTAACAAAATTAATATATTCATTTTGTTAAAATATTTTTCCTTGATGTATCCGGCTAAATATGTTTATAGAAAGTAATTCCATTTCCAAATTTTACAAACCAAATTTTTGCTTAACAGCTTACTCTTTGTTTTAAGGAAAAAATAGTGTGTACGTATTTTACATTGAAAATAACTAAACCAAATTATAATATATATCAACTATCAATTATCTTTAAAAACAAAAAATAATATAGATTGAATTGTCACAAATGTTTGGAGGGGTTGGCCCTTTGGGGCTACCACAAGTGTTTGAAGGGGAGAGAACTCACATGGTAATCAATTCAATCTAACCACACATGAGCGCTGCAACCCGTTCTTCCGCTCGTCCAACTTGGTGCGTTGTGGTCGTGGGCTTGGGTTTAGCTTTAGATTAAATTGAGCCTTCAGTCTAATATTAAATTTTTGGATCAAATTTAATATGAATTTTATTTGGCCCAACAAAAATAACAAGAAACCTTCAAACTTCTTCTGTTGGACATTAAATTTCCAACTTGAATTTCTAGAAATTGGAAAACAAGCAGAACTGCATGTGTATTTCCGCATCTCCAACAAATGTATTTGGATTGTGTCTTTCAACCTATCTGCATTGGAAAAACAACAGCCACTTTTTTACCACCTTTCAGCCGCTCATTTGGCACTTTAAATTAGTCTTGAATTGCATCATTCAAATTAATCATCTTCTTACAACATTTTCAACATAGTCCAGAAAGTTTAGTACCCTTAAAGTTTGAGAGATCAAATGATTTGTAGTGCAGCTACCGTCCGTCTGCATTAATCGTTGTATTTTGAGAGATGATAGCCAATTTATCATTGGCACCAATACAAGATTAATTCATCTCAAATACAAATAACTCCACTCTTACCTCTATTATTTGCTCGTTTCTGATTACAGAAATTTACACTACTGAATCAACAAATTATAAAATCATTAATCTTGCAATAAGGCAAATTACATTAAATAGAAAATGAAAAAAAATAATTAAGAGACATCGAAGACATCTTGTTGTGGGTCTCAGCTTTTTGCCGCCTGAAAGTTTTACGATACCTACGATGAAAGAGTACGTTTATTGTCTGCTCCAAACTTAAAAAATGGTTATAAGAAGTCCGGAATTCAATGGAAAGATTCCTAACTTGGCTTTCAGCACCGACAAATATAACCAATCTAAAAAGTTGACAAGATGTTAATTTGTTCGTGGCCACTTTATAGGCCACAACATTAGATTAGGATTTAGGAACACAAATTTTGTCTGAAAATTTTCTGGATTTAGGAACATAACTTTTGTCCCAAAATTTTAATTTCCCATGGCTTTCCATGGAAAAGTTTATTCAAATTTTATTGGGATGAATTGAACAATAACGGAGTAGTTTTATAGTGAATCTGATCAGGTCGGGTGTATTGTATTTAATTTAACGTTGAACTATCAAAAGTAAGCGATTTTAATTGTTTATCTTTAGAAATATCCATTCGAGAATGGAGTTCGAAATTTTTACCTTAAGAGGCGAGATAAAATTTTTCGGAAAATATAAAAGATGATTTTATTATATTTTAATTTTAGGGAAGATTTTAATGTTTAATAAAAATGAATGAATAATATACCTAGTTCATTTAAATTTGACAGGTGCAATTACCTCTATCATTAATCTTCTTTTTCTGTTGTCACGCCCCAAGCTCATGAGAATCGCCTTCAAATCCCTCAAGTAAGTCCTGAAATTAGGTTATAATCAACTTATTTAAAAGAGATATTCAATAGATGCATATGAAATCTTTGATCAAGACTTATATACTACTCATTTTTTCAGTATTTAGTTCATATAGGACAAGGCATTACAATCACCTCTCCTTCAAAATGCAATATCCTCGTCATCGGGATCCATTATCAGTCATCACTCGTTGGGACTCTAAAGGTAATTCCTATAGAATCAAGAGGTGGCTCCCATTTGTGTAGTACTTTGTCCCGCAGGTTCAAGATTTGACTCCCACACATGTCGCACTCCGATTGGTGATAGCTCTAATACCATTTGTCACACCACAAGCTCACAAGAATTGACTCCAAATCCACCGAATACATCCTAAAATTGGGTTGCAATCAACTTGTCCAAAATAAAATATCCAATACATGAGTTCTTTGATTAAAGTTTATATACTACTCATTCTTTTAGTACATCTGTTATTGAATGTAAAGTTAACAGGCTAAAATCAACACACTCGATTGATCATTCAAAAATTTATTTCAATCACAAAGTGGGTATAAATATTTACCAATAATTAGTAATTAACCACACTATCTTTAAATTACGAACCAATAACTAAACATAACCTCATTTATATATCCTTTAATAAGTTAAAGGTTTCAATGATTAATTAAAAAGAAACTAGAATTAATATGTCTCTCCCTAGAACACTAGAGAGCCACTAGATATTATAGAAAAACTAGCTTTACATTATAAAAATTAGGGCCTAGGGCTACATTCCACAATCATGCAAGTTCTATTGGTTGGCATGTTAAGAAGAGTAAAAAGAAAGAAAAAGAAAAAGAAAAAAGATAAGCAAGTGTTAATTAATTTTGACACTGGTGTAATAAAGATGTTACCCTAAGTTTTCGGCTTTATGATGAAGCACTTAATTGTGTTTAATTATTGATTGAGTCGAGGAATCTCTATAATGAGAAGAAGCGGAAAGGTGCGTGCACATGGACTAAATTTTTTTTTTTTTGTTTTTTAAAGATAAAAAAAAGTTGGATTATTAATTAGAGATTTTGTTATATATATCCTATGGTTTGGAATATCAGTGGTGTGTATATACTTATGACAAAAATATTGCTGTAAGGAAAGCCCCAAATGGCTCAAAGAATCAGGGACTATGTTTGTTGTTGAGATGTTCACTCATTCGATTGAGAAGACCGTATTTCAACTAATTATTTGATCCCATATTTCTGTTACGTGCGGCCGGCGATGCTTTTTAACTCAAGTGGGAACCTCCATATATTTATATATGTTAGTAATGGTTGCACATTTAATGTACGTGTATTTAATAATATAATCGATGTATATATAAATAAATATAATATATATTTAAATTATAAAATTAACAATAAAAAATAATTGTGTATATATAGATGATAATAGTGGGATAGTGATTATTTATGGAGTTATGAGATTAAAAAAATAAACGCATTTTAAATATATATAAATATAATGGTATTTTTTAAAAATATTCTGTATAATATCAAATATATGCCAATCCAGAAACACCACAAATTGATTGATTGGAATGATCAATTTATATTAGTAATTTTAGCATATTCGATACATGTGATAAAATTTTGCCCGTATATAGTAAATCAAAATATATTTTTTTTAGTAAAATATTAATTTTTTAAGTGACACTAATATTTATTTAGTTTTTTAGTGCAATATATGATACAAAAATTATAATAAGATGATAATTATGTGTATTGAATATGTGGTTATAAATGGTAGTTCTTATATAAGTTATAATTATGAGTATTAAAGAATAAAATAGAAAATGTTTTAAGTATATGACACGAAAACATATTAAAAAATGGACAAATACTTTATTAATATTTAATAGTTTAGACACTTAATTTTAAAAAATGGAGCAAGAAAAAGAAAGGCAGAGAAAATTCAGCACAGTACTGTTTCTCAGTACTGTTGGACAAGGTTGAAGACTTGCCCGATTCATTCTGGACATGTTAAGAGCTTTTTTTTTTTTTAATATTAATTAAGATTAGAGTACTATAAGAAATTTATAAAAATCAGAAATTCTTAAAACTAACTAAAAGCTAATGTTTCATGATATATTTATATATATAGATATATTCTTTTTACTCTCTTTTTTAATTTTTTTATGTTACTTTTTTAAAAGATAATAATTGTGAGCTCACAGTGTTAAATGCAGAATGTCAAACCAAATTCATGCAACGTAGTTAGGACTATAAATAGATATTTAAAAATTTATTTATTATTTGTATTTGTGTCATTTATACAAAATTTATTTGCATCTATTTAAAATAGATATTATCCATATTGGATTAATAGATATTGGATTATAAATGAATACAAATATAATAGATGTGTATTCGATTCATTTAATATTCACTCCGAATATATATTTATTAAATAATATATTATTTATATTTTTCAATAAAAATCTCATAATCCATATATGTATATATATACAAATTATAATTGAAGAATTGGGAAGAAAAAAAACTAAGTTTAAAAACTTATTATAATATGGAGAAAAAAATTAAAGAATAAAGTTAATTAATATAATTATTGTTGGTCAACTTTATAATCAATACACTTAAATATCATTATTATTATTAATTAGTACTAATAATCAATTATTAATTAGAAATTATGATATTTGTTTGATTACCTTCTTTTTAATAAAATTATACGGTTCCTTCTATTAATTAAATTATATATTTGTTATAGGTTCATAAATTCACGTATCTAGATATTCATAAATAGATATCTGAATAATTATCATTAAATATGAATGTCAAAAAAATAATTTGAATACGGATAAATTTAATCAAATATGAATGCATTTGAATAATTATAATTGAATATGGAAATATCGAATTTGACTGATATCCAACAAATACAAATTTGAATATCATTATTAAATATCTATCAAATCTATATACTATCCAAATATTTCAGAAAAAAAAAAGAATATAAATATAAAAATAATATATTCGATTCATTTAACAACTATTTACACCCATAAATGTAGTTAACCCACACATTGATTATTATATATTCAATGTGCTCTTTTTTTTTTCCGGGATAAATACATTAAATTTTCTCTAACTCATTACTTAGCTCGAACATTTCCTAAAAATTTTCTAAAGTCGTGTTGACTATTCTTACCCAGTTATTTTGGCAACTTTACTCTCTCTCTCTCTCTCACACACACACACACACACATTCACACTCTTAAATAGTTAGTGATATAAAATAGCCCAACAAACTATCGACTCCATATAGGATTTCTAGGCCCACTTAACATCCAAAACCTAATGGCACTTCAAGACCCAATTGGGCTAGATCACTCGACCACAACTACTTGATGGAGCGAATAGTTCTCCATCGCACCCAACGGGAGGCTTCAAACCACTTTGTCCGTTCAGCCATCCCTTTGATCGACCACCTTGTCTGATCGATGATAGTTAACCAGAGTATTCACTCCAATACTGACTCATATCCTTGTCGCATTTAATGCTCTGATAGACAACGTACCTTCTCATTAATAGCACGTGCCACCAAGTACAGACTCTGCGACTAACCCTATCAGAGAAGTGCACCCCTAGAGACTATTCACCCTAAAAAGCATGAGATGATACCACCTGAAACAATACTGAGATTGAAAATGACCAACAACCCCTAAGCAAGGACAAGAGCCCTCTATATTTGATAGGGGTATCTTAGACATATCATTCATGAGGAAAAAGCTATAAATACCTCCATTGTCGACCACCCTACAGATATTCTATGTACACTATACACTCCACTCTACTACTCAATTACCTCTCTCGACTAATACTCACTTAAGCATTGAAGTGTGTTAGCCGGGGGCACCTCAACAAGTCTTACATTTGCTATTAGTTGTAGATTTCAGCCCAAGAAGACTTACTATTAGATCATTCAACCTCCCTGGTCGAATTAATCTAAACACTACCTAATTCACTAAATATGACTTTCAACCCATCATTTTGGCGCCATATGTGGGAACACTTCAAATTGCAACTGAGAAAATGGTAAACCCTAAAAGAGCCGCATCTGAGAGAGAGGATAATAGGAGGTCAACATATCCACCCCCCCTTCACCTTAGCAAAGTTTGGATGCTCCAAGCCCCATCACCCCACAGGAGCAAGGTGTAACGCTGACCATGACTTAGCTAATGCAGCTTATAAGTGAACAAATCTCTATGCAGATCTCTACTTAATTTTCTGCAGCATTGAACAGGTACACAACCATGCCAGCCCCAGTTGGCAGTGCAACTCCACAATCGCCTCCACCTGAGGAAAGGTCCCCTTGGGATAGTCGTGGTTGCCAGGAATCCAGGCAACCACCAATTTGACAAAAAGCCAGCCCTAGGCGCCCCCAAGGAAAGAGGTGGCGACTTGAGCTAAAGAAAGAAATTGCTGACTTTGTAGACCATCACGTTTAACCTAATCGAGCCCCGCTACATGATAAGGTCGAACATTCTAAAGATAACCAGGACAAAGAAATGGATGACTCAGCAAATCACACAGTCCGGCCTATTCGAGTCCCGTAGTGCGATAAGGCCTCACTCGCTTAACCTTATTTTGATCAAAATATTACCCAAGCTAGTCAGAATGAGGGGGAAAAAGTTCCCTACCAATTGCAACAACTAAATAGATGCCTCAATGAGATCTCAAGGAGAAACACTAAATGGGTGCCCAACTCAGAGAGCCCCCAAAGGTCTCATCAAGAGAGAGGCTCACCTTTTTTTAGGAGATTGTCGACAAATGATTACTATTGACGCCAAGGTTTTGATTAGACTTTTAAGGTACAATAGATCAATTGATCCTAATGATCACTTGATATAGTTCAAATATATGATGCAACTGCACATGCATAACAAGTATATCCATGCGAAGATATTGGTGACCACATTCCAGGGCATAGTGCTCAATTAGTTTGTTAAGCTAGAGCCCTTGTCGATATACTCCTACGATCAATTCTATGATAAAGTCCTGCACCAGTTTGCCAATCAGGGAAAGGCAAAACTATACTCATCTCCACACTATCAAGTAGAACAAGGGAGAGTCCCTCCATGACGTTTTTACGAGGTTCAACACGGAGGTCCTAAAGATCGATAATCCCAGGATTGAGTTTTTAATCGACATGTTGTTCTAGGAACTCAGGCACAATGAATGCACCAATGCTTTGGTATGAGAGCGCCTGCGATCAATGGAAGAATTTCTCGACTTGGCGGAGATATACATGACCCAGGAAGAGATGAATAGGTTGAAGTTTGGAAACTTTGAGGTTGACAAAAAGAAAAATAAGGAGAGAGATGACCAGAAACATAGGGAAAGGGGTCGATTTCCAATAAAGTACTTCCACGACTACACTCTACTAAATATCCTGATGAGAGAGGTCTTATTTTCAATCTAACATAGCAATCTCCTCAAGAAATTGAGGAAGCTGACAAAAACTGAAGTCGTGAAAAAATTGAAGAAATATTGCCAATTTTATAAATAAAAGGGGCATGACACAAATGAATGCTTTAATCTCTAAGATGAAATTGAGAGGCACATTGAGCAAGGCCATCTCAAAAAATATATGACCATTAACACGCAGGCTGAAAGGGGCAAAATTGACTAGACTGCCCATAAAGAAAAATTGATTAGCCCCAAGACAGAGGACAAAGGAAAAAACCCCACCTAAGAAGACCGCCCACCCATACGAAGAGTAATTGACATGATTATGAGAGATCTTACTAGGGGATTTAAAGTTAGCAGAGAGGTAGACTCAGAGGAGGCTAGAGTCGACCAGAGCCTCACCGGTTGAAATAATATTTTATTTATCGACAAGCGCATAGCCCATCTCTTTCGCTAACAACGACCTAGCCCACATCGAAGGAAAAAATATTGGCCATAAAACTGATTGTCCTATGGTAGTCTCTATTGAGATTGCTAACTTTGAAGTTAAAAATGTTTTGGTCGATAACGGCAGCTCAGCTAACATCATCTTCCTCTCTATACTGAAAAGCATGAACTTAGGATAGCTGAAATTTGAACCTGTGTATACCCCTATGGTCGGGTTTGGGGGGTTAAAAATTATTCTGGAAGGGTCTATCAACCTCTCGACGTCATTTGGGGAGACACCCCGAAAAAAGGACATCAATGGTAAAGTATGTAGTGGTCGACACCCCATTCACTTATAATGCTATAATTGATCAACCAACTCTCAATAATTTTCATGCCATTGTATCGACCTATCATATGAAGATCAAATTCGCGACCCCAGCTGGCAGAGGCGAACTACTGTGTAACATCAAGAAAGCTTGGTGGTATTATAATATTTTAGCCAAGTCAAGCGAGTAAAAGGCTCGATCATAATTGAAGACCTAAGGGATGCCTCTGTAGCAAAAATTGAGAAGAGCTAAGCCAATAAGAAGAGAAAATTAGAAGACACTCAAGTGGAACCCATCAGGGAATTTAAAACAATCAAGTTGGAACAAGGAAACCTTGACAAAACTACTCGAATTGGAACAAATATGGGCCTCCACTTAGAATGTCTTATGGTCAATTTTTTAAGGAAAAATATTGACAACTTTACCTAGAAAGCATCTGACATCCAGGGAATCGACCCCAGTGTGATCGTGCATCGCCTCAATGTCGACCCCTCATACAAATCGATCAAATAGAAGATGAGAACATTTAATACCGAGAGAATCTAGATCATCGAAGAAAAAGTCAGGAAACTCTTAGATGCAAGTTATATAATAGAAATTCAATATCCATTTTGGCTTTGTAATATTGTACTTGTCCTAAAGAATGAGGGACAATGGTGCATGTGTAATGATTTCACATATTTGAATAAAGCTTGCCCTAAGGATCCCTCCTCCATAACTTGAATAAATTTACTAGTAAATTCCACGACTAATTGTAAATTATTGTGTATGATGGATGCATTTCAGGGGTATCATTAGATATTCATGGCCCCAAAAGATAAGGATAAAAATTCTTAGGTTATATATGGTCAGTCAACGAGGCATTGAGGCCAATCCACAAAAGATTCAGGCCATTTTGAACATTGTCCCACCTCGAACAATTAGAGATGTATAGCGATTATTGCCTTTGGGAGATTCATTGCTCGATTGGCTGACAAGAGCCTACCTTTCTTCAAAATTCTCAAAAATGACAAAAAGTTAGGTTTTAAGTAGAACGAACAGTGTGATCGAGCTCTAGCCAAATTAAAACAATACTTGTCCTCACCCCCTATGCTTGCAAAACCTGAACTTGGAGAAGTGCTTCACATATACTTGGCTATCTCAGAGGCATCAATCACCTCGGTCTTAGTCTCGACCAAAGATGGAAGCCATCGACCAGTTTACTATTGCAATAAGTCACTCCAAAGACCAGAGCATAACTACTTGGAGATCAAAAAATTTACCTTGGCACTAGTCACCGCGACTCGAAAGCTGCATCCATATTTCCAGTCCTTTGCCATGATAGTGCCAACCAACTAGCCGTTGAAGCAAGTACTGTCAAAGCCAGACACATCTAGGAGGTTAATGAAATGGGCCATTAAATTGGAAAATTTTGATATCACCTTCCATCCTAGAACAACCATCAAAGCATAGGTTTTAGTGAAATTCTTCGCCGAATGAGTCGACCTGCCTGACAAAAGTAGTGAAGCCCCTTTCGCTTGGACTTTACACGTTAATGGATCATCAACCACATTAAGAGAAAGAATGGGAGTGGCTCTCTATTCCTTGGCAGTAGAGGAGTATGATTTTGCGATCAAACTCAACTACACAGTTACTAATAATGAGGCAGAATACGAAGCCCTCTTCGCTGAAATAAGGATTACACTAGACCGAAGCGTCAATCACCTGGCTATGATCACAAACTCCTAGTTGGCAACAGAACAAATCGAGAAAAATTTTGAGGCCAAGGATTCAACAATAAGCCATTACTTGGCGGAGATTAGAAAATTACAACAATCATTCAAAAACTTCACCCTGAATCAGGTACCTCGATTTGAGAATGAGTGTGCGGATGCCCTATCCAAGTTTGCCAGCCCTATCCAATTTGCCAGCTCGACTAAAGGCACAAGAGACAGGATGATAACTTTTTCCATCCCTGATAGGCTATCGATCAGCCCACTCAAGGAGAACTTGGAAAGGAGTATTGAGGAGACAGTTTCTTCATGACAAGATTTGATAAAACTCTACTAGAGTTATGGCATAGTCCCCGAAGACAAAAATAAGGCTCATCACCTTCAAGGACAAGCTACCAAGTTTGCGCTCAACGAGCATGGCCAACTGTATGAGGGTCAATCTCTAAATCATCCCAAAGGTGTCTGGATCCCAACTAGGTTCATATAGTATTGCAAGATATCCACATAGGCATGTGCGTGAACTATTCTGAGGAAAGATCTCTCATGCATAAAATCATCAAGTATGGATACTTCTGGCCGAAATTATTGAAAGACACTATTGATTTTGCTTGAAAATGTTTATCATACCAAGTTCATTCAAACCTCTCGCATCAACCCGCCGCGCCTATGGTTAATGTTCAAATTTCTTAGCCATTCAACCAGTACGGGATTGAAATTTTGGACTCACTGCTAAAGTCAATGGGTAAACAAAATTTCATAATTGTGGCGATCGAATATTTTACTAAATGGGCTGAGGCTGAGACTGAGACTATCCCAAAGATAATCAGCACAACTATCAAAAGTTTCTTCTGGAAAAACATCATCTCTAGTTTTAGCTTACCTAAGATCCTCATTTCAAACAATGGGACCCATTTCCAGAGCAGAAGTACTAGAAGTTGGTGCGAGGCCTTGGGAATCACCTAATATTTTACTTTAGTGGGTAACCATCAGTTAAATGGCCAGACAGAGATGACAAACATGATAATTCTCAACTATTTAAAAGTTAGGATACAAGATACTAGGTCGAGTTGGGCAAACGACCTCCCAAGAGTGTTATAGGTATACAAGACAACTTCCCGCATAACCACAGATCACAGCCTTTATAGTTTGATCTATAGGTCCGAGGCAATCATCCCCTCAGAACTCATACAACATACAGCTCGAGTGATTCACTTCCACCTACTCAGGAACACATCAGAAAAGAGCTCAATCTCAAGACTATTGATAAGCGAAGGCAAGAAGCTTACAACACCATACAGCGCTACAGACCAAGAATGGCAGACAAATATAATAAAATAATTAGGCTGCACCGCTTTAATGTTGGAGACCTCATTCTCAAAAAGGTGGAGGTGTCCAAGAATGTTGGCAAACTCGACCCCAAAATGAAAGGGGCCTCACACCATTGTGAAGGTATCAAAGCATAATGCTTATCGATTTGCTAATATTGATGGGGATGAGCTCCCTCGCCCATGGAATGCTATCAACTTAAAGAAATTCTATATATAAAATCACATTGTGATCATCCTCGTATTTTGTGATATAAATAAAATTCCAACAACACTACCACCATTTGTTTGTATTGTCACAATTGCATCTACATTGCACCACTCTAAGTTTTAGGTCAACCATGCAGTCGACCCAAAAGTAGCTTCACCCTGCCAAATCAAGTTTCAAGTTGATCCTATAGTTGACCCAAAAGCAGCTTCACGCTGCTAAACTATGTTTCAAGTCGACCATGTAGTTGACCCAAAAATAGCTTCACGCTACCAAATCAAGTTTCAAGTTGACCCCATAGTCGACCCAAAAGCAGCTTCTAGCTGCCGGTTCAAGGCTCCAAACCCAAGTTCCAAGTTGACCCCATAGTCGACTTAAAAGCAACTACATGCTACCAACTTAAAGCTTTTGCCCAAACTATGCAATCAACCTTGTAGTCGACCAATTAGTCCGCATAATGTTGTACAGTTAAGATGCCTTGAACTCAAGTAAGGAAAATTGACTATAAAGTTAAGCAAAGTTGTAAAAATAGTTTGTTGAATGTGCTTCATCAAAACCATGCACATCTCTCAACAGTAACCTAAATCGACGATAAAGTTGTTGAATTTTCTTGTTAACTAACATAGTTCACAACTTATCAACCATACAATCGCGATGATACAATTGTATCCGATAAGAAAGGTATGAAATTGATTTCATTCGACAAGAAAGATGTCAAAATAATATTTCATTTATAAAAATGTTCATTACAATAAGAATGTTCCTTACAATAAGATAACCTTCAAAAAAAAAACAACAACAACAAAACAGCAACAATGACAAAAGAGAGATGGAAGATCAAGTCTAGCTTGACCCAGCACCCTCGGATCAACTGGCCTGGGCACCTTCCTACAAGTCATAGTTGGGCTCCAACATCACTGATGCAAGTGATAGAATGGCTTGAGCTGGCTGAGAAGGCCCCATAATGTTGCCCATGAAATTAGTTGAGCGCATCATGTACTGTACAACATCGACCTGCCCATCCCTCATTTGGAAGGCAAAGTCCTTAACGAAGGTAAACTCGCTCGCCAGTTCAGCTAGCTTGGCCTCAACCTCATCTTGGTTTGCTAAGCTTTGATCATGGGCTCAACGAAAGTATTTGTCACAATATCCCCCTCTCTGCCCCATCGATCGTGCCCTCCTCGAATTCTAGGTAAGGCTATAGCTTCTCGTCCAAGGCTGGGTTTATTCTGTCTTTATCTTCTGCCCAAAAAGCATAGCCTAAGTATTCAAGCTGCTTTACTGCCTTCTCAAATGCACTACAGTCATCATCGATGGACAAAACTACACTCGCATCTTGGAAGGCCAAACTCAACATGAATTGTTCAATCACCTCCCATCGCATTATGGGGATTTGTTGAGAGAATGTTGCTTAAGCCTCCTCGAGTGTAACAGCACTACTGGCCAATCGACCAAAGGAGTAACTCACTTGCATATCCAAGTGAGCTTTTTTCAACATGGAGTCCATTCGACTCCTCTCCTCCATAGCCTCGACCAGCTGCTGGTCTTTTGCCTTGAGCTACTTCTGGAGGTCAGCCACCTCCTTTGTCAACTAGTCGACTTGTAGTTAGGAAGACTCGAGCTGAACCTTGAGGGTCTCTAACTCTCTTCCCTCTCACAACTCCTCACAATTCACTAGGGCCAACTCCGACCAACGGTAAAAGTAATACCCAAGCTGGCTCACCTGAAACATAAATTATCAATAAAAAACATAACTAGCTGAAAGAAAAACTCAACGAGAAAATAATCAATCTAACACTTACCATATTGTAATGGAAGGCTAGAGCCCTAAGCACACGAACCTGCTTAGGCCAATGAATCTCCACTGGTTGGCGGAAAAGAGCCCAACCACCATATATTTGAGCACGTTGGTGCCCATCATCCTTGATTGTATAATGGAGCTGAAATTAGTCACCTCCATGGTAGGGTTGGGTTTGAATTGGGGTAATTGCAGTTTGGGAATCTAAAACAAAACCTCATCGCCACGCTTGTTGAACAAGTCATAGCCAGTGACTGCCTTCTACTTATCTTTGCCACTTACTGTCTTTCTTGCCGCCGAGCTTTCTTGCTAGGTCATCTATCTTTTACCTCAATCCACAAGGCTACTTTGAACACCCTCTGTTGATTGGGCGAATTGGGGTGTCTGCTCGATTTGGGATATGATGGGGCCAACAGTCGAGGGGGCTAGCTCTGTTGCAAGCGCATCTCATCCAACAATCGCTCGATGGTGTTCATCATTTCTCTGGGCCCTAGCCAATGCTTCTCATCAACTGTGAGCCATATCTTCTTCTCGATCTACCAACAAAGGATAAAATAAAAATGATTAGAATCGAGCAAAAAGATAAAAATCTATAATTATCACAATTGACAAAGATCTCTACTTAGCCGATCACCTGTGGGCAAGTCGAGCTCAGCTAGTGACAGACCAGCTAGCACCAGACATCTCTCCTAGGTTGGAACCAAGACCTCAATCTACCCAAACTCGATCAGGTCCCAAACGAAAGTGTTGGGCCAGTTGGGCATCTGGTTCCCTAGCATTTCGATGTGCTCCTTCCTCCACCCTCTAGGAATATTAAACTCACCAAGCCCTTAAACATATAAAAAATATTTTTTCCACCCCTGGCCATATGATGAGAAGAGGTTACGAGGAATTTTTTATGTGGATGCATGATCACATAATAGAACCTAAACTCTTTGATATTACCCGACTTTTGGGACATAAGCAAATGGAACTGATTGGAAAAATTGGTCAAAGAGGCTAGCTGGCCAAACATATGCATTAGCACAACAAAACTGTATATGGTGGCGAAGTAATTAGGTAGAAGTTGTATTATACAGACTTCGAGGCCCCTCAGGAAGTCGGCTATGGTTAATGGTAGAGAAAATCTAAGGCTGCACCAAAATCCCTCCTCAAACACCATTATGAACCCCCTCGAAGGTCGACGCATTCTGCCTCAGGGCCCAAGCACCAAGAGTTTGTATTCATCCGAAACATGGTACATCTCCCTAATTTGAACTAGGTTAACAGGGGAGATTTTAAAGACTATTTCACTGTAATGGTCTAGGGTAAACAATCGACCACACGACACTAGCACTTCACTTGGGCCAACATCACCCCTAGAAATAGCCCTCTCAGCACTCGAGCTACTGAAGGTCGAGCTATCACTCAGTAAATTATCAGAGGTACTCTCAAATGCGCTCTCAGATGCACTTTCAACCCCCAACCTCCTCCTGGAACTATACACTCTGGGACCTAGTGTCCTCACTATCTGATGTACTTGACATCTTTACAAAGCAAAATAAAGAAAAAACAGAGTTGATTGCTTCAAAACTCTCAAATGTAGAAAGGATTAAGGGACTCTAAAAGCAAGAATTTGACTAGACCAAATTCAATAAAAATGAAAAATAAATGTTTCTACGCCACCTATTTATAGGCATTTGGACGCAGGAACCCAAGCAGCAATAATAATTGTACTACCACCCCTTAGCGCTTCATATACCATGATGTAAATAACGCATTAAATGTGCAAAACCCTAGTCGAGTATTCAAAAATCCCAATCGAGAATTCAAAAATCTTGGTCAATAGTTCAAAAACCTTGGTCGAATTTGTATAACCATCATTTAGTTATCTACATCCCCCTCTTTGCCATTGACAAGCTCAATCAGGACCGCGAGTGGGAAGGACTCATGATATGGGATAGCCTAACAAGTTATCAACTCTAGAAAGGGTTTCCAAGCCCACTTAACATCCAAAGCCCAATGGCGCCTTAGGACCCCGCTAAGCTGGGTCACTTAACCACAATCATCCAATTGACCAAATAGTTCTCAACTGCACCCAACGAGAGGCTTCAAGCTACTTTGTCCATTTAACTATCCCTCTAGTCAACCACCTTGTTAGGTTAATAATAGTCAATCAGAGTGCTCACTCCGCCACTGACTCATATCCTTGCCGCATTCATTACTCTGACAGGTAACGTGCCTCCGCATTAATGGTGTGTGCTAGCCATTATAGACTCTGCCACTAACCCTGTCAGGAAGGTGCACCCCTAAAATACTATTCACCATAAAAAGTAGGAGATGATACCACCTAAAACAGTACTGGGATTAGAAATGACCAATGATCCCCAATCAAGGACAAGAGCCCTCTACACTTGATAAGGCATCTTAGATATATTATCTATTGGGAGAAGGCGATAAATACCCTATTACCAACTACTCTCCAAGTATGCCACATATACTATACACTTTACTTTGCTGCTCAATTACCTCTCTCAATCAGTACTAACTTGAGCATCAGAGTGCCCTAGCCGAGGGTACCTCAGCTAGTCTTATGTTTGCTATTGGTTGCAAATCTCAGTCCAAGAAGAACATTACTATTGGATCATATGATCTCCTTGATCGAATTAGCCCAAACACTACCCAATTCACTAAATACTACTTTCAACCTGATCATTTAGATTGTTATAGTTAATATATAATGCAACAAATTAAGCTCGTGTGGTCAATGTTTTTCCCATCTACCAACTACTTTTTATTGTATTAATCATTTCCTCTCATTATTTTATTACTATAATAAAAGGTGGTCACCTTTAATTGTTTTTTAGCCTATGTAATAAAATTTATACACATAATAATGGTTCATCGTTCTACCATTCAGCAAAACGTTTCCAAACCTTAATCACCACAATGATATTTTTCTATTATATATGAAATATATATATATATATATATAATTTTGCTTGATTGGGTAATTTAAGGGTGTCAAAATTAAACTCAATCCAACAATTTGATCATAATTCATCCAAAAAAATCAAATTTAGGTTTGATATTTTTGGATTTGGATCAAATTAGGTCGAAACCGAAATTGACTTGAAGAAAAAAAAAATTGGGTCAATTTGGGTCAACCCACTAGACATGAAAATAATAAGCGGGTGAAACAGTAACCTGATAAATTTGACCTAACCCAACTCAATCCAACTCATTCCACTTGAAAATAATTGGAATAATATATGATATATATTATATATGAAACACCTAATCTCTTTTGGTATGTTTTTATTTTCTTACAATATTCTCATTATTATTTTTTAAACTTTACAATTACTAAGTTAATTTTTTTTTCATTTCTCTTATATTATTCCCACAATTGTTTACAAATTTTTCCTTCTACTCATCATAAAAATTAAATAAACATATTAAAAATATCAAAAATTATAGTAACATATAAGAAAACAAATGAATCCTCTATTTATTTTATACTGCAAAATTCAATTATCCAAACGAATTCCAAAAGTTATAAGTTATAAAATAAAATTTAATACTCGAATTCAAATTCAAATTATCCAAACGAACCAACCTTCTCAACCAAAGAAGAATATGTTCTCTTTCTCTAAAACAAAACATCAATCACCACACTAATGCTAATCTACCACAATTATTGCAAAACCATCACCACCACCCAACACCACCATCAAGCTACTTGCTAAAGGACATAAGTTCTTCATTATTTAATGTTGATAGAGTTTAATTTATTAATTTAAATATTGATTGAATCTAATTATGGATGATATTGGTTAGAAATTGAATTTGAATATCAATTATAACGTAGGTTTAAAGCATTCACCATGGAGTTTGTAAATATAAAACTGAAATATATAGATCAGGTTGAGTGTGGGTTATCAGGTTAGTCGAGTTTTTTGAGTTATTGGATGGCTCGTGTAATACTCTTAAAAATATAATTGGTTATTATTTTTTTAAAAAA
>JACGDI010005856.1:260506-282683 GCA_014898725.1 Jacaranda copaia
TTCCAGCAACGAACACTCGTAAACAAGGAATAGGTCTTGATGGGCTCAATGCGAGAAAGACAATAGTATCTTCAATTTGAGGAACCAATAACGAATGGAGGAATAATTGAAGAAAAATGATGCGGTGGCGGTTTTCCAACAAATTGACTGGCTAATCGATGTTCAATTCTAAAATTGATTGGGGGGTTGTGACCAACACAACAGGCTGCACCTTGCGATGGTGGTCACACATAAATCTAGCAGTGGCGTACAATGATGGTTAGGTGACTTTTAGACAAAATCTTTGGCTCGACGTCCTAAGCATATGCAGGCTGGTTCCAGATTATAAATTAACCTTGAACTTGGTCAATTTGGTAAAATTTTGATTAATCAGTTAATTTAATTCCTAATTTAATTTTAGTGAATCATTAGGCTAATCTTTTATATAAATTTAGGTTAATTGGATGAAAATTATGATTATTGAGTGAAATGAATGTACAAGAATTCAGTTGTAAGTGATGTATTGACCCTAATTCAAAAATAAGAAATTGACAATTATCGATTGAATTAATTGAAGCATTTGAGAAGTTAAGAATTGTGGAACAAAAATAGGACTTGAATATTATGAATACACATGTTAAAATGAATGTGGGCTAAATTTAATTAGTTATGGACCAAAAATATTAATTAAGCATTAATAATAATGAAAGTAAGTCTAACCCAGAATCAATAACATATTAATTGATGAGATTTGATCAAACCGACATGCATAGGAAAACAAGTGGTGAATTGAGTTTGGGGTAAAATTCTTGATTGCTAAAACGAGTTAAATGGGTAGCAAATCTAGTAATATGAATGAAATGGCCGAGGGAAATGACCACATAACTAAGTAGTCCGATACGAAGACAAGATAGAATGATAATCAAGAAGATAAGTGGGCTAGAATAATTAAAATGTGCGAATAACCATACTTATTATTATTAGAGAATGAGAGAAATTTTGACCAAGTGACTAGACTACTAGGCATGAGCTTAAGCTATTAATTCAAGAAGTGATCAGTAACTCGGAACAAATAAATCCTTTGTTAATACTATAGCGATATTAACATATTACCCTTCGATATCTTCATAACCGAGCCCTAAACTATAATATTAATTGGAAAACAATCGGTAACAGTAAAATGTAAATGGTTTAGTTACTTGTTTAAAGAATGATACAAGAATTTTGATATTGAATATGCCCTTTTGAAATAGGTGACAAAAGAATGACAGGTATGGATAACATCTCTATGGAGTTTTAAGGTGAGGATCTAACCGATCTGGTATTTGCCTTGTATACCCTATGAGAGTATATTTACCTTGTTGTTTCAGAAATGAATGTTCCTTAATTGTTTGAATTCCTGAATCGTTAGAATTCTTTGATTGTTATCTGCTAATTGTTTCATATACCCTTATGAGGGTTTGCTTCCTCAATTTTGTTTCTGTTAAAATTAATTGTTCCCGTCCTAGCACCAAAAACATTCATTGCTTATCTATTATTGTCTAGTACAACTCGTGGCCTTATCAGCAAATCTATATCAATCTATACACCATCTAATTCGCCTTGTCGGCATATTTGAATTGTTCAATGTTATTATTTGTTTTGCCGACATACTTGATTGCATTCTATACAGCAGTTGCGTGGCCTTGTCAGTAAATTGTTCATTGGTTATATCAAAAGACACATAGATGGAGAAATGGTTGGGTCAAGTGCCTATACTGAGCTATCATGCTTGAATTACTATACTGTATGAAGGAATAAGGAAAATCTAATATGCATCTATGCTTTGTTTTAATTGGATTACATATGTTACTTGGGTTTGTTTTGCTCAGTTTGTACCTTGATTAGAGAGCAATAAGGGCATAGAGTTTTCCAATTGTTGAGTTTGATGATGTTTATGATCTAGCATACTCATATTTCATTTGTTATATCATGCCAGTTGATACTCTGTTGAATTACTATTTCTTCAACAAACCCATTTAACTACTTGTTATACTTTCCCTCACTAAATCCTTAGGACTTACCCTCTTTGTTATTTTTTATTTTTCCCAAATAGGATTAAGTGAAGAACATGAACTTATGGCTTGGCTTGGAAGGTCTATTTTGTAATAAATTAGGTGATTATATGTACATTTGGGTTCACCTAATCAATATGCTTTGACTTAGAAATGTTATGATATGTTAAGATGAATTTGAGACCTATGGCATGCGTATATTATATTTCATGAGATGACGTTTTGGGATTGTACCTAATTGTGGCTTAGAATTTAGATTGTTGAAAGTTGATGGAATATTTGGTTTGTAATATGGTACATTGGTAGTGTTGCTTAAAGTTTGAAGTGCGTTGATGTCTATGAGATTTGTTGAAATTGTATTGGCCTAACCTATAAAATATGTTGTATGTTATGAATTAAGTTTGAATTGGTGACATCTCAGTTTGTGGTTTATCCTAAGTGGGGTGCCACAACCTGATTAAAAATTAGATCAACCCAACCCTAACACGATCTTTTATGGATCAAGTTAGGGTTGAGTATTATGGGTTTAGCAACGGGTTAGATTATGTTCGAATTTACTATTTTTATGTTTTGCCCCTCTTTCAACCAACCCAAATCCATCCAACTACAAGTTTGTATTAGATCACAGCCTAAATTATTGCATCTTATTTATTTATTTATTTATTTTTATTCTATTGATAAAAGCATAGTATTTTGCGGTCTATGATCTATTCTATTTATAGTCCTCTTTTGATGTATTTTCAAATTATATATATAGATTGTCTTTATTTTAATCTTTTGATTCTTATAACTGCAACTTATGCAATAATTGTCATTTACAATCCACCCATTCTATACTTCAGTATTATTGTTTTATCATAACTTTTTATTTTTTTATATAAAAATTTAAATAAATATATTGAAATTGTCGATAAAAATTAGTATAGTATAAAATAAATAAATATTTTTGTTTATTTTATATTATAAAAATTTCAGTACACACATAAAATATGCAAAAATCACTAATATTAATAATATCAATTATTGTTTCCAAAATAGCAGTACATGGTTTAGCTTGATCCCTTAAGTTCATTTCTCTTTTGCTTCATGACTGGCCGCAGCATTCGCCTCAACCGTCCAGTTCCTTAGTAATCACTATAAAAATAAATAGTAGCAATACATTAATTAATAATAATGCAAAAAAAATCATTAATCAAATATGTTAGGTGATAGAAAAATTATTTTATTGTAATAATCAATTTTATAAGTTTAATGGTGATAGAAGTTATATTTAAGTTATTATTATTATTAACATGAATTACTCACACATGCACATATAAAATAATAAAAAAATTTCATTACAAAAGATTGTAACAATATTTATTGAATCATTAGGTTATACATGATACAGGTATTAACGGATGTCAATACTAACAACTTACATCGCTAACTTCTCATTATTAGAATAAAATAAAATTTATTATCATATAACACATATTATTATTGATAAAATAAAAATTATTGATATTTATTAATTCGTGTAATTAACGAAAACTTTCTCACATTATCACGTAATTTCTTGCAACTAATATTATTCCTTTTTTTTATAGCAAACTGAAGCCATCTTGTTATGATATCTGAAAACTTTTTCTTGTTATATGTGATGTCTGAAAATTCTTGCAATTTTAAAAGAAGTTTTTTTAAAAAAAGAAAAATCAACTTTTCTATAAGCTTATTATGCCACAATTTTCCATACAAAATGTAGATAACCTACTTACCATTGAGATTGTTTTAGCTACACATAAGATGAAGGATTAGAGACACTAAAAGAAAAGGTAAAAATATAGTGATAAAATAATAAATGAAATTTTTAAAATTACTATTAATTATGTATATTATGTGACAGGAAATTTTATTTTGTCACTCTAATAATTTTTATAAACAATTTAGTAATTACAAGAACAATGTTAAAGTTATCACTATTGATACATTTATAGTGACAATGAAAAATTTTTTCATAATGTATAGTGAATTTTTATATTCACTAAGTTATCATTATATATATCTCATTAATTGTCAATAATGACAACTTAAATATTAGTTATTTCACTATCAAGTCATGGAGTTTGGGAAGAGGCACATGACCGTTGTTCCCACAAATAGCGCCAATTATAATTACCAAATTGAATGTCGGGCATGAAGGTCCAGCATTAGCAAATCCATTGTTAAACATAAAGGTTCAACGTCGTTGAAATATTGTTACAGTAGCACATATTTGACGGAAAATTATGTTCTGAAAATGGATTTTAAAGGATGAAGATATAAAATAGTTTATAAACTATTTCAAAACTCTTGACTCCTCTAATATAGAACAAGACCTAGTTTCAAACATACACACACAATATTAAGAACAACTCAAAATTAAATTTTCATTTAATCATTGTGAATGTGACAAAGCCTATGCATTACAATTATTTGTTAAATGGGTTGAGCATAACTTGGGCTTAGTCATTTTCACTTGGCCCAAGTTTAACTCCTCTTGTCCTCAGCCGAAGTATATACAAACATTGGACCACAAGTTTTTGGGTCCATTGATATTGATTGACAAGGAAATCAAGAATGATTTTATCTTCAATATTAATGCTCCCGATTTCGTTCCGACTTCGCAAGCATCATAATGAGATATATCCACCACCATTTTAACAATCCCAGGCCCGAATTAAAGATCTTGATAATCCTTTAAAAGCTGCGATATTCTAGGCAAGACATTTTCCACATTTCGTAATTTTTACTTGGTGGACTTTCGTTCAACACTAAATTAAATGGGGATCGCTTGTTGTCACATATAATGTGAGACATCCGAAATCAGAATTGGTCTGATTGGATTGAGTTGTTCTTTGTCAATGGATCAAGAACTTGAGTCAAAATTAAAAATTATAATGGGATAGAAGATTAAATTAGGAAGGATATCAAAACTTAACCCAACCTAACAATTTAATCATAACTCACTCCAAAACAATTCAGGTTTGAGTTTGATATTTTTTGCTTTGGGTTGATCCAAAATTGACCCAAAAAAAAAAATGAAGAGAGTGATGTTGGGTTCATTTCAAGTCAATCCACCAAACTTGAAAATAAAAGGCAAGTAACATAATAATTCAATAAACCTGACCTAACCCAATCCGACCCACGTGAGAAAATTGGTATAATATATAGTACACATTAAACATTTGTCTCTTTTGGAATGTTTTTATTTTCCTATGATGTCTTTATTATTATTTTTTAACCTTCCTAATAACTAAGTTGATTTTCTTTACTCTTCTCTAATAATCTTCTCTCCAATTGTTTACTATATTTTTTCTTTACTCTTGTATTTTATTTTTTTTCTTTTACTCATCATAAAAATTATATAAATATTTTAAAAATATTAAAGATTATAATAATATATAAGAAAATAAGTGAATACTATACTTATTTTATAATCCAAAATTTTAGCACGGCATCAAATGTGCCGAAATTGCTAGTTATAAAATAAAAGCTCAATACACAAATTCAAATCCAATTATACAAATGGATCAAACTTCATAGCCAAAGAAGAATCTATTCTCTCTAATTAAACTTTGGTCGCTGCCACCAATGCAAGTTTGCTACTGCTATTGCCACAACCATCACTGCCAACCAACTCTACCATCATGCCACTTACTGAATAATCTAAGTTCTTTATCATTTGATGTAGGGATGTAAGATGAGTCAAGTTGGCTCATGAGCCTTACGAGCCGACTCAATTATGGCTCAATTCGAGCTCGAATCTTTTCAAGTGCGAGTCAGGCTTCTCGAATTTGAGGTTCATAATGAGCCGAGTTTGAACCTTGACTCAGTTGTTCAAAATCTTGTGGCCCGACTCAAACTTTAACTAGCAATTTTTTAACTTTTTAGCGATCATCGCATATGATCTTCATGAGCATAAATATTTTTTAAATAAAAATAAATATAAAAAATTACTTAAATATTATTTTATTCAAACAAATTAAGAACTCTTTTAATTATGACCAGGCCTGTAAACTTTTTTCTATTTTTAAATATTTTTATATATTAATTAAATAATTATTATATATTTATAATTTACTTATTTTTATTTTAAATGTTTTCTATATATTAATTGAATAACTATTTATATTAATGATTTACTTTTTTCTATTTTTAAATATCTTATATGTAATATTAAATAATGATTATATATTAAAAATTAAATTTTATTGAGCTCGAGCTTAACAATTTTATTGAGTTGGGCTCAAGCTCAAGCACGAACTTATAATTTTTTTCGAGCTCGAGCTCGAGCTCGATTCATTTACACCCCTAATTTGATATTGATAAAGCTTAATTAATTATTTTTAATTTAATTTAAATACCAATTGGACATAATTATTGATGAAATTGGTTGAAAATATGAATTTGAATATTAATTTTAATGTAAAACATGCAGATTGAAGTTTATAAATATATAAATGACATATGTAGACTAGGTTGGGTCAGGTTTATCAAATTAAATCGAGTTTGTCATATTATTGGATGACCTAATTACAAATCAAGTCAACCAAACCTAACTTGATCTTTTATGTGTCAAGTTACAGTTGAGCTAACTTTTGGGGTTGAATATTGGGTTGGGTTGGGTTCGGATTTAGTATTTTTATATTATACTCATGTCTCAATCCAATTCAAACCCACTCAATCCACCCAAATTGACTAAGATTGAATAAGAGATTACATTCATATTCACTTTACTTTTTTATTTATATATATGCTCAATGAAGGCTTGTTAAGATTCGAACTCCAACCTCACACAATGCTAGAAGCTCAATTGATCATTAGTGACCATATTCACTTTGTTTGATATAATAAATGTTGAAATGATTATTTAGAATGATAAGAAAATTTGTTGATTAATTAGTCATATACGTACTAACTATATATGTTCAGCAAGAATATTGTTTAAAATATATACAATTTATGACATATTTAAGATAAAGATAATTTTGGTAACTCTGATAACTTATTTAAATATAAAAGTGGTCAATAGCCTTCATTGATTTGTTTGTTGAATTCTGCATTTAATATTATTTTGCAATTTCGTATTGAGGCATCTTCAATCTGTCCTATGGGTCTTCATTAAGGTATCATAGAAAATAAACATTCCTAAAAGTAGATGGAAGTGATCAAATTATATGTAAAAATTCACTTGTCGTGGAATAAGTATTAAGCTCAAAATTGGCGATTGAATTGGAATGCAAATGAAAGAGAACTCTTAGAGTTGGAATGAATTTGATAGTGGATTGTGAAATTTTGGTGATTTTTTCTGATGATCAATCTTGTTTTAAAATCGTCCAGTCCATGCTTAACTCAAAGCATACACTTCAATAAAAATCACACAAAAATATATTAAATATAATTCCAGATAATATAATTCCAACTAATGAAACAAAAGGGTAAAAGAAGCTAGCTTAAAATTATAGACGTGGGCAATAATGGGAAAAATATCGAGAATTTTGTTTTACTGGGTCTAAAAGACTTCGACTTAAACCAAATAATTCAAGATAATTAAAATAAAGGCTGATTTATTCACTAAAGTATTTATAACAAAAAAAAGGTTATTGCTATTATTTGAAAAGTATTAGTTTATCTATATTTAAGTAAATTTTTTATCAAAAATAAATGTAAAATATAATTTCAAAAAAAAGGGTTGTGACCACTGGTTGACTGATCGTATGGTCCTGAGTTTGTAAAACTTGGCTATACTCGTCTAACGTGAAAAGAATACGTCGGCCCGTAATCTATAGCTAAACAAAAGTTAGTATAATTAAACCATCAAACTTCAACAAAAGAACACAAAAACGCCGCAATATTTAATTTGTTTCTCGAGTGTCTATCTTTCTCACATAATAAATTTTATATTATTCAATATATTGATTATGTCTTTTATTTGCATTGGTTTAGGACAGGATCGAAAAAATTGATGTGGATCGAGAGACAGTCAAAAACAAAACTATAGACGCCTATCACCCTACATTAAATGCTTGGAAAAATATTTAAAAATAATAATTATAAGACATTTTTCAAAAAAATAAATTATTGTATCAGATAACATAACTTCATAATTTTGAGTTATATATTTTATAATATAAAATTAATAAATAATATTTAAAATAATATAGTTAAATATAATTCTCTTTGTGGTGTCCTACTCAGGACAACCCCAGAGCAAAGATGTCACCAATTCAAATTTAAATCATAATATAAAAGATAATTGAAAAGACCAAAAAAAATTTTTAAAATAACGGCATACAATAAATACACACGAAAAATTTCCCCAAATACCATTCAAACATCCTAACGGTCTCAAGTCTAAGCTACAACTAGGTAGAGTTTATATATACATGTAAAACACCTAATCTATTACAAACAGATCCCTTGAGCCAAGCCATAAGCCCTAGTTCTTCACTCAACCCTATCTGGAAGAAAATAAGGAAAAACAAAAAGGGTAAGTCCTAGGGTTTAGTGAGAAAAAAATACAATAAATAGTCAAAAGGGATCTATCGAAAGAGCAATAATTCAATAGATTATCAACTAGCAAGACATTACAATTAGAAACATGAATATGCCAGAACATAAACAATATCAAATTCAGCAAATGAGAACCTCTCCATCCTTATTAATGCCTGAACAAAGTGCAAACAAAATCAAAGAAAACCAAGGCATAATATGCAACCAAATGAACCCAAAGCATAACATGCATATCAGATCTTCTTATTCCTCCAATATGTGGCAGAAACTCAAGCATTCCACTTGGTAAGTGATAGATTCATCAAGCACTCCGCTTGGTATGTGACAAAATCATCAAGCATTCTACTTGGATTAGCACTCGGCCCAGACAAAATCCTTGTATATGTATATATTGATACAATCGATAAACAATTTGTCAACAATGCCAAACAAATGATATACATAATGATTCAAATATGCCAATACAAAATGATTTAAATATGCCAACAAGGCCAAACAAATGATATACAAAATGATTCAAATATGCTGATACAGGATTATTCAAATATGCCAACAAGGCACAACAAACAATATATAGAATGATTTTATCATGCCCACAAGGCCAAACAAATGACATGCAAAATAAATTCAAATATGAGTGCTAAACACGATTAGATTGGCAAGACCCAAAATCAACGAATAAAAGAGAAGCTGACAAGGCCGTGGATTATATCAAACAATAATAGATAGGACAATAAGAGTTCTAGTTGCCAAAACGAACATAATCAAGCACAACAGACAAAAAAAAGAAAATTCAAATAATAAATGGGTTCAAGCAATCAAGGAACATTCACTTCCCAAAAAACGTTAGGTAGACCCTCACCTTAACAGCCACAGAAATGCTATCCCTATCTACTACCCTGTGGGGTCCCACTCCTCATCACGTAATCAAAAGAACAAACATATCATCAAAATACTCGTTTTGACCCTATAATAATAATTAAACAAATAACATTCTACTATTGCTCGTATTACAATTAATACTATATTTTAAGATTTAAGTTCCCAGATTATCGAAAGGTGACATGCTAATTACACCATTGATACCATAATATTTACAAGGATCATAATCACTCTAGTTAAGGAATAAATTTAGATTCCTATTTTATAACTATCCTTGTATTGTTACACAAGTCGATTATATTAGTCCAACTATTATTAATAAGCCAATTTGCACTTAGGGTCTCAAATACATAAATTTAGGGTTTTAATCATTTGATTAACTTAATTAACCAAGATTTACATACAATATTACAAATTCAAGTCCACTAAGCATATATATATCCATTCATGTCTCATTTCCTTATCCCATATCATATTTTTCCATTTGTACTATAAAATATAGGAGTTGGGCAAAAATAACTTCAAGAACATTAAATATCAAATCCCAATTGAAACTTGTTTATACCAAATCTTGATATAGAGGCACAATTGTTATAATCTAACAACACTAGTGAGACGACTACGACGAGACAAACAAGCTGCCTCTAAATCGCCGTCATGCTATCATTTGCCACCATGCACCATCGCCGAAATTGGTCACCATCACCACCACTGTTCGATGAGTCTCAATACCACTGGTCCAATGCCCAAGTCCATTTAATGCTTTATTGCCAAATTTATCCTCAATTAGAACTTCAAACACTTGGCGCCACCACCTTTAGCACCATGGTTTCTTCTTAATTCAACCGCTACTGATGGTTCAAACTAAAAACTAAAGACACCAAAATGCTCCTTGAGTTAAACCCGATAAGAAACACAATCTAGATTCAAGCTCTTATTACTGGTAATGCCAACTCTGCCGCGACCAAGTTTCCTTGTTCAATTTTTAGCTATTCCACCAATTAGTTTTAGGAGAAATTGGTATCAACGTGTTCCTTATGCTGAGAGAAAGAGTTTGATGTATAATGTGCTAGGTTTTGCCGTCACCAGAGAGAGTTCATCGAAGAAGGGGGATGACGATTGCATACAAAAATGAGGACACTTGAGGGAGGGGGAATTGCTATATAAAAGTGTATTTTCTAGAATTCATGGATTGACCCCCAATATTTTGTTCCAACTTTTAATTAAGTCCCTTAGAAAATTAATCAGCTTTCTATCAACCCCTCAACTTCATTAGTGCCTTGCATTAGCCTAGTTGACCAAAAAAATTCCATTTTGACACCTACAACTTTTAAATGTTGTTCAATTAAGTATTTTTCTATTTTCATTTTGGCCCCTAAAACTTTCAAAAATAATAAAAATAATAACAACAATAACAATAATATGAAATTCCACCAAATTACATATAGGGGTGTTATAGACCTCCTCCCCCAAAAAGAATCTAGTCCCCAAAATCTCACCTAACCATTGGAAGAGTTCGGGATATTGTTGACTCATAAGATCTTCTCTTTCTCAAGTTGCCTCTTCTATATCATGGTTGCAATATAGCACTTGTATTTGAGGAATCTCTTAATTCCTAAGCTCTTTAAATTTTTGATCCAGGATAAGAATCGATTGTTCCTCATATGTTAGGTCACTTTCCAACAGTATACTTTCATGAAAAATGATGTGAAAGAGGTTAGGAGGGTATTTTTGAAGTTGTGATACATGAAAAACATCGTGTATTCTTGTTGAGCCTTGAGACAATGCTATCTGATAGGCCACAAGTCTAATTCTTTCATAGATTTTATAAGGGCCAATATACCTCGAACTAAGTTTCCCACCTTTTCCAATCCTTTAGATCCCCTTTCTTGGAGATATTTTAAGGAATACTTGGTCACCAATTTCAAATTCCAAGTCTTTTCTCCTCTTATCTGCATAAATCTTTTGCCAATCCTAAGCTGCTTTCATTTTCTATTTGATCATTTTAATTTTCTCAATGGTTTCTTAAATCAGTTCTGGCCTTAAAGTTCCCAAAGACTTATCACCACTACTTAAGTGTTCTTCAAGATCCTAATCGACATTTCCTACCATATAATGCTTTGTATTAGGCTATCAGGATGGTTGACTACTAATTGTTATCATAGATGAATTCTATTAGTGGAAGGTGTCTATCCCAACTTCCACAAACTCCACAATAGAAGCTTGTAGTATATCTTCCAATATCCATATCATCCTTTCTAACTAACCATCAAACTGTGGATGAGCAGCAGAGTTGTATTGTAGTCTTGTGCCCAAATGTCCCTATAGACTTTTCCAAAGTCTTTAGATAAATTTTGAATCTCGATCCAACACAATACTGCTTAAAATTCTATGTAATCTAACTATTTCCTTGATATACAATCCTACCAACTTCTCAACCCTGAAATGTGTTCCCACAGGCAGAAAATGAGCAGATTTAGTTAATAGATCTACTATTACCTAAATGTTGTCATATCCCCCATAAGCCTTGGTAGACTTGTCACAAAATCCATAATCAGATGCTCCTATTTCTAGTCAGGGATCAAAAGCGGTTGTAGCAGTCTTGATGGTCGTTGATGCTCTACTTAAACTAGCTGGCGAGTTAAATACTTTTACATATATTCCACAACATTTCTTTTTATTCTATTCCACCAAAACTCCTTCTTGAAGTCCCAATACATCTTCATGTCTCCCAGATGTATCGTTAACTTTGTCTTATGCGCCTACATCCAGCAATTTTTCTTTCATTTCTTTGGCACACATATTCTCTTATGGAACAAAAGAGTACATTGACTGTCTGTACTGAATTTGAACTTTTCAAAACTCTCAATTGCTTTCTTTTGTTTCAGTATCCATTCATTATTAGACTAAGCTCATCATATTTTATCATACAACTCCAACTGCATGTTTACTTTGGTAAACCAGGCTTATTGTTTCATTCTTACCACAGCATCCGCTCTTAGACCTTTTGACACTTATGTCCCTAAGATGTGGGCCATCCCAGCTTTCCGGCTCAGGGCATTTGCTACTACATTCGTCTTTCCTGGATGATAAGTGATAGAGAAGTCATAATCTTTAAGAAATTCCATCCATCTTTGTTGTCTCATATTCAAATCTTTCTACGAGTGTAAATACTTAAAACTTTTATGGTCTGTATACACCTCAAATGTGGCCCCATAGAGATAATGCCTCCACTTTATCAACATAAAAATTACAGCGGCTAGCTTCAAGTCATGAGTTGGTTAATTCTCCTCATGTGGTTTTAATTTTCTAGAGGTGTACACAATGACTCACCCTTTCTACATCAATACACATAGAAGCCCTTCTTTAGATGGGTCTGTATACATAAAAAATCCTTTTAATCTATCTGGAAGGGCCAAGATTAGGGCTGAAGTTAATCTATTCTTTAACTCTTGAAAGCTCTTCTCTCAACTCCCATTCCAGTCAAACAGTTGATCTTTCTGAGTTAACTTAGTCAATAGACCAACTATTTTAGAGAAATCATGTACAAACCTTTAATAATAACCAATAAGACCCAAAAAGGTATGAACTTTTGTCATATTTTTGGTCTCTTCCAGTTAACTATTGCTTCTATTTTAGAGGGATCAACCTCTACCTGATCTTGGGATATGACGTGTCCAAGAAAAGCTACTTGCTCTATCCAGAATTAGTACTTACTAAATTTTATGTATAATTTATGCTCTCTCAAAGTTCAGAGAACTTTGTGTAAGTGCTCTACATGGTTTTATTTAGTTTTTGAACACACTAATGTGTCGTCAATGAAGATAACCATGAACTAGTCCAAATACAATTGAAAAACCTAGTGCATTAAATCTATAAATGCTACTGGGGCATTGGTTAGACCAAATGGCTTACAACAAATTCAAAATGTCCATATCGAGAGTTGAATACAGTCTTCAAGATATCTTTTTCTCTAATTTTCAACTAGTAATATGCTTGTCTCAAATCAAACTTTAGGAAAATTGTAGGCCCCTATAAAAGAATGAATAATTCTTCCACATGTGGTATGGGGTATTTATTCTTGATGGTGGCTTTATTTAACTCCCTATAATTAATACACATCCTCTGGGATCCATCCTTCTTCTTGACAAACAATATCGGGGCTCTCCAAGAAGAACTGCTAGGTCTTATAAATTTCTTCTCCAATAGCTCCTGAAGTTAATTTTTTAGCTCTTTAAGTTCCACAGGTACCATTTGATAGGGACTTTTAGAAAAAGGCCTAGCCCCAAAAGAGTGTGAATAACAAATTCTATCTTTCTGTTAGGGGTAATGAGTTCTACTCTTCTAGAAATACTTCTAGATACTCAACTACTACTTCTACTTTTTCAATTTTAACTTTGTCTCAAGGCTTATTGATAAGATACACCAAGAATCTTAGTCCTACTTCTCTCAAATTTTCCTATGTTCTAATAAAGATATGATGGGTACCAGAGAAATTGTATTCATAGAACGACGGGTTGATGTTGATATCTTATCCCCGAAAGTAATGAACTTAGCATAACAATTTACCTGAGCCTGAAGTTTGTACAGCCAATCCATTCCAAACATCAAATCATATCTTTGAATGTGTATTTGTATAAGATTGGCCGAATATTCCCTATTCTTAATCATAACTGGGCAATCCTAATTAAGGTATCTGTTATTAACCCTACTTCTAGGGGTGTCTGAACTTCTATTTGGTAAGCTATGGTTTTGGTTGCATATTCAATTTTATAGAAAAAATTATACATATAAAAGAATGAGAAGCACCTAGATCATATAAGCTATTACCATTAATTCCAAAAATAGAAATCATACCTTAAACTACTTCATTAGGATCTGGTGTATCCTCTCCAGTCAAAGCATAGGCATGAGCTCGCACTTTTTATTTCCCACTAGTTCCTGTTACTTGTTTTCCCTTTTTCTGTAGGTGATAGGTTTCTTCTTTTAGGACAATCCTTCAAAAGTATAAATCGTTACCACAATCTACACATTTACCTTATTTTCTCCAATATACGAACTCCTCGTGATCAAGTCCCCTACAAAATTCACATTATTTTGGTGCCATTCCTTGAGCTAAATTCACATCCTTGTAGCCTAGGGTGCTCATTGATTAGTACCTCCAATCTACAGTTTTAGCTATTTTCTCCCGGTATTACTCTGCCCATCGGGTTGCATTTTTTCCTTTTGGCTCCTATCTTCAATCTTTTGAATTTCTTGTAGTTCTAACTCTAGCTACAAGGCTTTACTAACTACTCGATTGACGTTTGGCAAGGCACAAGTGGTCAGACCCTATTTGAGTTCTAGCTATAATCCCTGTATAAATCAACGGGTCTGCCAACTTTAATCCTCCTATATGTAAAGTGTATAATGAATTAATCAACTAAAAGTAGCCTCATACTGGCTAACAAATTGTGCCCTCAATATTAGATCCACAAATTCTCTTTATCTTTCATGTTTGACTACCAAGGATATATATTTATCCATAAATTCCCTGGTGAAATTTTCCCTTGCTTGATGCTATCCACCTATGATCTACCATCTTCCACCAACTATGTGCAAGACCTCCTAGAAGAACATGGCATACCAAATTTTTTGCTCATCCGAATAGTGCAAGGTTTCAAATATGTTTTCTAGATTTTTTATCCATTTTTTAGCTTTTCTATCATTTAGGTCCCCTAAGAACTTCAAGGGTTGAAAGCATAGAAACCATTCTAATGCTCGATCCTCAGTCATCCCATTAACAACTCTTACCACCACCTAGCTGTCAACCATATTGCCGAAATCTCTTCTTATCTGATATATAGGGTCTGCTAGTTGTCCTGATGCTAATCTACCAATCGAGGGGGTTTGCAAGACCTCTTCATCTAGCAATAGTTGTTGATAAATAGGTGCTCCCTGCCTAGGAACCTGTTGAACAATAGCTTATCTATCGGGCAGTTTCTCTTTGCAACCTACTCTAACTGAGGCGAGTATATCAAGATCTTCGTGTGATGCCATCACAAATCTAATATATCCTATATATTCTTAAGCCCATGAATATCAAGTTGCAAAACGATGTCTAAGTCCATCATCTCTACCACATCTCTTAAACTTGTGAAAAAGAAAAGATAAGAGAAAAGAAATTCAACATATTAAATCAAATTTATCGAAATAGAAATCCAGTCATTTAATGATCAATGATAAAATTCCATTAACTTTTTCAAGTTAGCATTAGCAAACGTTACATCAATACATATATACAAGTCAAAATTTCAAAAAAAAACAAAAAATAAAAATTGCTATGCTAATTATATGGTATGCCTAGTTGTAACCAAAATGACGAGGCTAGGTAGGACGTTACCCTATAAGTCTAGTTAACCTTAGCCAATTCTATTCACCTTAATGGTCAATAGCTATTACTATATCTTACATATGTATTTACAAACACAACCACACACACAACGATCTCCAAATAAGATCCTTCACGTCAATAATATCATATTTGAGATCTTCATCCTTATCTTTCCCATTCACGTCCACATCCATATCATCATTTTCTTCTTCCAACTCCTAGATTTCATCTGTCATGTCTACCGTAGGTGTTACCTCAACCAGAAATTCTTGTACGATCTCTTTCTCGAGATCCTCCACAAGTACCTCCTGAGGGTTTCTCTCATGTATCTCTTCAATATGTACCCCTATTAATGCATTGGCTCTGGGGAAAAGCAAACCCTGGAGGGTCCAGCCTCTGTGGCAATCCCAACTCTGACCCCTATGATCTGATCTATGGCACCACCATAGTGTGCCATCATCATTCGAACCTCATCCATTATCATATAGGTTGTGTTAACTATTTTATAGTGGTCTAACTCCAAAGTTCTGAAACTTTCTTCCATCTATGCTTGTACTATGCGAAGTCCTTCCACTTGTCTTTTAGCTATCCTTACACGCTTACCTTCTCGCTCTGTATCCTCTAACAGTTTTTCTACATCGTAGCTCCTAACCCTGAGTATCGATTTTGAGTGACAAGATTCTACTTGTCTATCCCTTAGAACTTCATGCATATCGTAGAGTTTCTCCTTATTTTGTTGACACAACTCCAGTAGGCTTGGTTTTTTTTCCTCTAAAATCTTAATCCTTTCTTTTAAAGATTCTACGCTCTCTTTATCTATAGGTTCTTTTTCCTTTCAATGTTTTTCAGCCATCCTGCAACGTATCAATTTATTTCATCAATATCACACTAATCAAGCACATTTTTAACACCAAAAATACCCAAGGTTCCATTCCAATCTAAAGTCCAATGCTCAACTTCCAAAAGTGAAGATTACAGACTAGTCGTCCATCCCAAGAATAATCTCCTATCTCTTAGTATCGAACATTATACCCAAGAGTTCACATTGTAACTGATCTTCTATCCTAAAGGTTAATTACAAATCTAAATGATATCCATTTCCTAGGTCATCAACAAACTGAAGCTCTGATACCACTTCTACGGTGCCCTACTCAGGATAACCCCAAAGCTGAGATGCCGCCAATTCAAACTTAAATCATATATAAAAGACAACTGAAAAATTTTCAACAATCTCAAAAGTTAGCAGCATACTTCAACTTACAAGAGTACTACATGGCATACAGTATATATATATATATATATATTAAAAATTCTCCCAAATAACATTCAAACATACTAATGGTCTCAAGTTTAAGCTACAATTAGGTGGAGTCTATATATACCTACAAAACACCTATATAGTACAAACATATCCTTCAGGCTAAGTCGTAAGCCCTCGTTCTTCACTTAATCCTATCTGGACAAAAAATAAAAAATAACAAAAAGGATAAGCCCCAAGGACTTAGTGAGGAGAAATACAATAAATAGTCAAAAGGAATCTGTCGAAGGAGCAGTAATTCAATAGATTATCAACAAACAAGACATTATAATAAGAAACATAAATATGCCAGAACATAAACAATATCAAATTCAACAAATGAGAACCTCTCCATCCTTATTGCTCCCTGAACAGAGTACAAACAGAATCAAACAAACCCAAAGCATGATATACAACCTAACAAACCTAAAGCATAACATGCACATCAGATTCTCCCTATTTCTCTCATACGTGACAGAAACTCAAGTAATCCACTTTGTAAGTGATAGATTCATCAAGCATTCCACTTGGTACATAACAGAATTATCAAGCATTCTTCCTAGTGCATGATAGAAACATCAAGCATTCTACTTGGATTGGCACTCGACCTAAACAAAATCCCTTGTATATGTATATATCAATACAATTGATAAATAATTTGCCAACAAGGCTAAACAAACGATATACAAAATGATTCAAATATGTCTATACATAATGATTCAAATATGCCAATACAGAATGCTTTAAATATGCCGACAAAGCGAAACAAACAATGTACAAAATGATTCTATCATGCCAACAAAGCCAAACAAATGATATACGTAACAAATTCAAATAGTAGTGCTAAACACAATTAGGTTGACAAGACCCAAAATCAACAAAATAACAGAGAAGCCAACAAGGCTGTAGATTATACCAAATAATAACAAATAAGACAATGAGAGTTCAAGGTGCCAAAATGAACATAATCCAGCACAACAAATAAAAATAAAGAAATTCAAATAATCAAGGAATTCAAGCAATCAAAGAACATTCACTTCCCCAAATAAGTTAAGCAGACCCTTATCTTAACACCCACAAAAGGCTTTCCCTATATACTGCCCTGCGAGGTCCTGCTCCTTATCACTTAGTCAAAAGAACGGACTTATTGTCAAAACACTTGTTTTGACCCTATAATAATAATTAAACAAATAACAATCTACTATTGGCCATATTACAATTAATACTATATTTTAAGGTTTAGGTTCAAGTTCCCTTATTATCGAAAGGTGACATGTTAATTACACTATTAATACTATAATATTTACAAGGATCTTAATCACTCCAATTAAGGAATAAATTCAAATTCCTATTCTATAACTATCCTTGCAATATTACACGAGTCAATTATATCAATCCAACTATTATTAATAAGCTAATTTGCACTTAGGGTTTCAAATACATAAATTTGGGGTTTTAATCTTCTTATTAACTTAATTAACCAAGATTTACATTTAATATTACAAATTCGGATCCACTAAGCTTATATATATCCATGCAAGTCTCATCTCTTGATCCCATATCACATTTTTCCATTTGTACTATAAATTCAAGAACAACATTAAAATATCAAATCTCAATTCCAACTTATTTATACAAAATCTTGATATCAGGGCACAATTGTTGTAAACCAACACCACTAGTGAGAGCACCATAAGGAGATGAAGAAGCTATCTCTAAATTGGCGTTCGCCACCGTGCACCATCGCTGGAGTTGGTTACCACCACCACTATTCAATGTGTCTCAACACCACCAATCTAATGCCCAAGTTAATTTAATGCTTCACCACCAAATTCACCCTCAATTAGAGCTTCAAACACCCAATGTTGCCGCTGTAGTTTCTCCTTAATTCCACCACTATCGACAGTCCAAACCAAAAATCAAAGACACCAAAATGCTCCTTGAGTTAAACCCTACATGAAACACAGCACAGATTCAAGGTCCTATCGCCAATGATGCCACGTCCACCATCTCCACCATGATCGAGTTTTCTTGTTCAATTTTCAACCACTCTACCGATTGGTTTTAGGAGATATTGGTATCAACGTGTTCCTCATGATGAGAGGAAGAGTTTGATGTATAATGTGCTGGGTTTTGCTATCATCGAGAAGAGTTCACCGGAGAAGAGAGATGAGGATTACATATGAAAAGAGGAAAGTGTGTGGTGGGGAAGGGGGGAATTGCTATATGAAAAAGTATTTTCCAAAAATCATGGATTGAGGACCCCCCCCTCCAACATTTTGTTTTAGCTTTCAATTAAGTCCTCCAGAAAATTAATCAACTTCCAATCAACCCCTCAACTTCATTAGTGCCTTACATTAGCCCAATTGACCAGAAAAAAATCCATTTTGACCCCCACAACTTTGTTGTTCAATTAAGTCTTTCCCTATTTTTGTTTTAATCCCCAAACTTTTAAAATAATAAAAATAATAATAACAATAACAATAATAAGAAATTCATTAAAATTATATATATGTGAGAGTGTTTTAATTTTTTTTTGTTAACTAAAATAAAAAAGGGAAGATTAAATATAAAATCTAAAACTATCATCCTAACAATATAATTTAATTTTAAATAAGCAATTTAATAATTTTAATCATTTTAATATATCTTGAATTAATACTAATATTATATAAAAATATAAATATATTTAAAATAATTTAATTAAATTAAATTAATAAATATTATTAATTTACAAAGAAAAAGAAAACAACATTCATCTTCTTCTCCCCCACCCCGCAAGCCACAAACCGCCCACAGTCGCTGTCCCATTACTCTTCCTCCTCCCCCTCTTTTCCTAACCAGCCAATGGCGAGGCTGGCGAGGCTGGCGATGGCCAGCTGCCCGATCATGACAAAATCTGGCCGGTAGACCATTGGCCATGACAGATGGATTTGGGCAAGGTTGGGAATGGGGGATGAGGTTTATATAGATATATATATATATATACTTATAAATATCTATTTATTTATATGCATAATATAAATGTGTGTGTATGTATTCATATATATGTAAATATATATATTAGTTTAAAATATATTTTTGTGGAGAATTTTTGTGGTATTTAATTTTTAATTTCTTTATTTTTTTTTATTTTTTTAGTGGGGGTTAAATAGAAGTTTCATATTTTGTGAGTTTTCTTTTATATAAATAGATCAAATTTTAGTTGTTTTTTTCATACATAGGTAATATTTTCCTTCAAGATCTTAACGGAAAATTGGACAAAGAATAAAAAATATTTAAAAAGTTATAGAATTTAGACTACAAATTCAATACCATAAGTTTGATATTAACAGTGCTCACAATTAAATTATGGAACTAAAAAGACAACTTTTTAATTTGGTTTAATTAAATAAGTTTTTAATAATAAAAATTTTATTATCAATAGTCACTTTTTTAATATAACAAACCATTAACATACAATTAGAATTAATTATCAATTAGTTGTACAAGTAGCACGTTAAATGTATTTATTATGTTGTAAATTAATCATTAAAATAAAAAATTATGATTTTATATTTTAAATTAAACTGCTTACGTTAAGTACATATACATCCCTCGCATGAGGTATGTACAATTAAAATTGCATCTTAGATTACTCTAGGAAAAGTTATATAATAAAGGTGACAGTTCTTTTCAAGCTTGGAAGGAAAACATGCACAAAGGAAAATGGATATTGTGTATAATTGCATAGGTCTTTGTACTTTTCAATCAATAAATAAACACATTCCAGTAAAAGTAAGTTATTCAATCGAATGAAATCACATAAATATTATATATGTGATGTATACTATTAGGATTGTCCATATGTTGGATTCAGATCGGATTATATTGGATTTGAATTCAAATCCGATAATGATATATCATATTCGAATCTGACCCAAAATCTTATAGGATCTTAACTGTTATAATCACATTTGAATCCATATAAAAATCGTATATTCGAAACAAGATTTAAATCCGAATACTCCCAAAAATCATATATTTATTATTTTTTAAAAAAATTAATGGAATATAAATCCAAAACATTCATCCTTAAAAAAATATACACACAACATGTTAACGAATAAATTTTCAAATCTATTTATCATATAAAAGCAATAACAGAATACAACTTAATCACATTCATATCATTGTCTTTTAGGTTCTACTGCTGCTAATAGTACTTATTTAATATTATAAATGCATATATACTTGATTTTTAAATCAATTAATTATAAATTTAAAGTTTTATAAAAAAAAAGAAACTCGTTTCGATTAAATTAAGATTTGCATTGCATTCTTTTATATCACAACATTCAACTCCTGCTCATTATTTTTCTTGCATCATTTTTTGTTATAAAAATAAATAAACAAGTGATGTAATTATGATGTAAATAACCTCCAAATCTAATATTTTATATGAAAATTAACTGATTTGATATATTACATAGGAGCTCATTACTTGTTTCATCCAAAAATTCATTTTGGCATTACTATGAAATCCTATGTATATATATATATATATATATATGTATAATACTATATATATACATGTAATACTACATATATTCGGATTCGAATTATTAATGGATCGGATTGAGTCAAATCCATATTCGCTTCATTTATTTCAAATTACGAATTTTTTTAATCGAATTATATCCGTCGAGTCTTTTGTCGGTTAAAAATCATAAATTATCGTACTTAATTCAATTGAATTCAGATTAAAATCCACTCCATTAACAACCCTATTATAAGTCCAATTAACTAATTATATGGGCCAAAAGCCCAATTAATTAGCTGCATAGCCCAACATGGTCTAACCTCAAAGTTCATAATAGGTTCACCTTTAAAAAAAACTACTGTAAACGAGGAAAACAACCATTCCAATTTCCTTTAAACAGTCTTCAATACAATTATTAAATACATTTAGTTAAGACTAACATAACTGCTCAAATTTTCTTTCAACTTTTTTTCTTCACTTGTTTATCACGTCGATTGCAGAATCCCATATAATTAATACTTTCCCGAAGTTTCCCA
>JACGDI010005856.1:290251-301331 GCA_014898725.1 Jacaranda copaia
ACCTTAACCAAAGGCACCTTGGCTAGTTTGACCTTTGCTTGTGATTGTAGATCTCAGCCCCAAAGCCATTTCTCAGTTGGACTATCCGACCAGCCAGGACGAATTAGCCTAAATACTAGCCCAATACAGTAAATACAATTTTCAATCTCATCAATTATATCTCTAACAATTAAAAAAATAAAAAGTGAAAACCAACTAAAGGGTTTCAATTAATTAAATAACTAGTCATCTCTATAGTGGAGGTTGAGCCTCAGCAAACTAGTGATTCAGCGAGGTTATGGTGATGAGTTTGTCCTTTGGGCAGTGATTATGGTTCAAATCGAACATTTCACAACAGCGAGAGACTCCTATAATCATGCTCAGGGAGGGTTGCTATGCTAGTCGTCCTTCTTCTACATTTTCACCAATCAAAAAAATAAATAAATAAAAAATAAGTAAATAAATTTTTTTTTAAAAAAAAAACTCAATTATCCAACCCATAAAAATGAACATCTAAATCCAAGTTAACTGAAACCCACCAAAAATTAAATATTATAAATATTAAGTTCCAAAATTAAATTGCACACAAAAAATTATGTATAAAAAAAAAATCAAGAGCCAGATTTGACTTTAAGCAGCACGTTTCAGATCAAATAAATAAAAAGGAACTTCTTATTTTTAAAAAGGACCCTAATTCTGCTTTTGGATATTAAAACTTTTTAAAATCATTTCCTTTCCATTTTCCTACTTTTTAGATTATTTCTTTAAATTTATTTTGCCGTCGTTTCCGTACTTTAACTATCTAATTATATTCACTGAGTGTATTAGTTTTCACTTTTCATACGTTTTATATTTAACAAGTGACTAAAATAATCTTCATTCGCGCATATTTTATCTTTGACCGCTGATGTTATTGTCGCAATTCTCATGTATGCACTGGGCAATTATTATAATTTTAGTTCACATATTTACGTGATTTTCATTATTGCCATCCTTTCAATTATTTCATTTTTCATTTTAATTTAATATATATATGTTAAGTATGTAATTCATAACTAATAATTTTTACAAAAAACTATTTAGTATACATATCATGAACTCAATTGCCTTTTTTCTTTCTTAAACTATTATGACTTGAACTCCTCAACCGGCCTCCACCTAAATTCTTATCTCACCTTTCTATTTAATTATCAAACATTGCAAGTGAACTTTTCCAGTAGTCTAAGTCATTGCTTTGCAAATGCAATGCACGAGATAATTATTGTAATAAATAAATTTGACTTAATTTTAAAAATAAAATAAAATTGACCCTGATTTGACATTATTAATTTGTGAAATTAATTTTGAACTGGAATAAATACGAGCTGCTCACTTAAAATATATATATATATAAATTTAACTTCTTTTGGAGTATTTATTTAATTAGTTTAAATAATCTTATTTTTTTTCACTATCCTTATTATCATTATTGTTATGTATTATCAATTCAATTAATGGTAATCTTAAATTATTTTTGTTGTATTATAACTATTGTTATTATCAAAATAATAAATATTTTTAGCAAAACACTATTACTATTCTTTTAAATTAATAATTTATATATCATTATTAATAAATTTCACTTTGTTGTTAATGAAAATAATATCATTAATTATTTCATAACATTGATAATAAATTAAATATAAAAATGCTACCAAAAAACTAGATATATGTTATGAATAAAAATCACTATTTCATAATTATATCTACAAATTTTCTTAGCAAATATATTTTTAAATAACAAGCAATAAAATTATTATTTATCCAACCATATTCTTGGTCATCAGAAAAGAAACAAATTACCTATACATTAATCGTAAACAAATTAAGTGTACATGCAAACTAATTTTCCTTGATAACATGCATTTCATAATTCAACACTTGGATCAATCGTAAAAAATGCACATGTAGGCCAATATGGTTCAATGATTCCTGTTAATTATAACAGAATGTAGGTTTGTAGCCGATTCATTAATTCATTTTGCCAAAAGGGGCATCGAGGATTTGTTTGGTAGCGTCACTTTCTCTGAAAAAGACACATAAAGGCATGCAGTCTTTGTTGAAAAGAAAGACTAGAGTGGAATCAAACCAAATATTTTATCATACAATAATAAAAGCTTTGTTTGACTGAAGCATATTCTTGTTCAGAAGGAATATAGGCATTGATAAGGACAGAGATTACTGATAATTGTCTTTTCTAAGTTTATGTAAACTTTATATAATTTAGTAAATTTTATAAATTTATTTTTTAAAATGGAATTATTTTTATATATATAGTTTATATAAATTAAAATTTCTTACTTCATTTCTGCCCTCATTGAGACCTACCCATGAAACAACAAAAGTATTTCATTGTCAAAATATTATACCATTGATCATTAGCATGTTTTCCTCATATACAAGTTTGATGTCTAGGCATTATCGTTGCCGACATTTATTAACGCGGTGTAATAAGCTCATCGTTATAATTGTAATAATGGAACATTTGAAAAGAAAAAAGGTTTCACAACCTCAATATTAAAACAGTAATTACATAACCTTAGTGTTGTCTTTTCGAGTTAAACTAGAGTTGTTAACACAATATATATATATATATAATATTAATAAAAAAACAATATATAATTGTCACAAACAATTATATTAGAAGTGACAATAATTTTTTATTATATCACTAATAATTTTTTAATTGCTAATAATTTTTATTTTATTAAAATATAATGTAGTGACAAGAATTAATGTTGGAAGCTGTCGTACTGACATTTAGTGATAAATTTATAATGATAAACTAGTGACAATAAAAATTGTCAATAAATTTTCAACAAAATTTTTAGTGTCATTAGCTTGTCAATATAAAAGTGCCACCAAATGTACAATTTAAAATAATTCCTGTCAACGTTAAATTTTGAGTTTCAATAAAATAAATTACTTTGTCTTTTAATATATAATTAGTGATAATTTTTATATTGCCATACTTTTTCTTGTAGTAAATAAATGACCACATATTTATGATATTTACTTTTTTATGCCATTTGATTACCACATAAATACCTCTTATATTACATAGATTAGACTGAATTAATGGTAATAATTATGTCATTTGCTAAAAGTATACTAGCAAAAGTGGAACTTAATTAAAAGTTTAGCACTCAAAGAAAAAGGTATATGTGTTTTATAATTGTCCAGTTCAGTTGCGTGGACCTGCAATCCTAGTGGAGCGACGTGGGACTCGAAGCAACATCGATTGCATCAATTCTAATTTGAGATTAGGATTCATTCATAGCCACATGTAGGTTTTCAAATCAAATTGGAAACATTCTTCGTCAAAAAATAGTAAAAAAATGAAGGAAAAAAAAGGTATATTTCCTTTATGAAGGGGAAAAAATTAGAACAAAATATCTCTTTGTGGATGGAGAAGTAATTAACATGCGGCAAACACATGGAAAATAATTTGGTGATTCCCTATATGCATTCTTTTTTTATTCTTTCTTGCAATCTAGGATTAAACAAAAAAACAAGGACGTCTATTTTTGTTCTTCTTGTTATGATCAAGTCCCTAATTGCATTTCCAAGAATCAAATATATCCACCATTATTGAATTAATTAAGATTAAAGAATAAAAAAATCATCACAAAATGTCCAAAATTAGGTTCAACTTATTGACAAAGGAGACACACATTTCTCAATATCCAAACAAAAATATTTAACTCGAAAAAATGTTGCCATTCACTCATGTATATCAGATCGAAATATTTATGTTATCATGTTATAATTACGAAACTAATATTCTTGTCTTATACTTTAAGGACACTATAATAGTCCCCTAAGTTCAATAATGTTGGCTAATTATTTCGTCCACGTACCGTTATAGATTATTCTAAGTTTTCGGCATAATATTTTATGATTAGAACTAGGTTTCACGATGTCTAAACTATTGTCGCTCTCTTGTTAGTTACTCTAGATGGGTATTAATTCTCGCATTTTATTCAACTCCCTAGATATGGAATAAAAAAGCTTTGTCACCATGGTGAGCAGTCATCTTATAAATTATTTAATAAATGGTGGGGGTCCAAAAGAATATTTATGTCGACGAAAATATTCTTGTCCGAAAAGTCCAAAAGTTTCCTCATATGGATTCTGAAAAATAAAAGAAACTTGCACTGTTGAATTTCTTTTCTAGCTACCTGATTTTTTTTTCTTTTCCTTTTTTTTTCCTCTTCTTTTTTTGTGAACAGGTTGGGGCAACCTGATTGCCGAACTTACAATGCATTTCTATATGTATTTTTGAAGTCTAGACATAATTTTTTTTAATTTTTTAATAATAATGATGAATGAATTATTTATTCTTTGCTTGTCAATAAATCAGACTTCATTGGATCAAATTACTATCTTCCAAAACTAATTATAATTATTGATATATTCAAATTTGATCCAATATTATATTAAATTTTATATCAATTAATATCATGTTCAAATTTGATGAATATTCAAACTCTAACAACCCACTACTCGTCGTATTGGGTTTGGTATTGCTACCGCACATGACTTCGAAAGTCATGATGATATTACTGAGGAACGTCTTTATCAGAATATTTTTGCTTCTCACTTCGGTCAATTTCGATCTAATTTAATATTTTTTTTCTTGGATTGTAAAGAGAATAGAATTCACAAAGTAATTTGTGTCAAGTTTGACTTTCAGCAACTGCTTATTATATATTGACCTAACAAATTTTTTTTTGTGTAGTAAGACCTTGCTTGGCATTATATGTCTTTTGCTATGCACACACGTATTCTAAGAGTTTATTAAAATTCGAATTTTAAAATTACAAATACAAGTATGAGAATGATTTTACTAAATCAATTAACCACTAGTATGAGAATGATTTTACTAAATCAATTAACCACTTAACCTTCCTTGACATTATATATTAGTTCATAATTAAATCATATTAATTATTACATTTGACATCCTTTTTTCTTCTTTTTCAATACACCCTCTTATTTTTAGAACTAGTATTTTTAAAGCTAGGCCTCGATGTCAATAGAGAAATATAGACTTTAGATTAACATAATATAGATATTTTCTTTAATCTTTTTTTATTAATATGGTAGATAAGAATATTAATTTATAAATAAAAAATATTAAAATTTGTATTCGAATCCTTAATGAATCATATTGTTTAATTAAATATCCGATCTATTTATTTTGAGTTATAAATACTAATAATTAAATATGATCTATTAGATATTTTAATCGGTTCACACCAAATTTGCATTGGATTTGTATTGGAACTTGACACATTGATGATTTTTAGGGCTGTCAATGAATCGAATTTTAATCCAAATCTAATCTGAATTTGATTCAAATTTTAAAATTTTTATCTAATTAAAATGTCTAATGGATCAGATTCGACCATAAATATCCATAATCCGAAATAAGTGGATCGGATATGAAATTATACAATCCAATTTGATAAAGATCCAAATCCGAATTTTATTAAATATATTATTAAATTGATAATTATATAGTATAAATTATATTAATGAAAACTTTTGATTGGAATGCAATATATGTGATATTATAATTGATAATACCCTAATTTTTTTTATTTCTTTGAAGCAATTAATTTAATAAAGTAATTATATATACGTATATTTTATATTATAGCCCAAACACACGATTTTTAATAATTTATGCATTGAAAAATATATATTACCGAATAATCAATTTGATACAACCCTCATGAATTATGTCTTAAATCTTTAGCTTTTGCAATGATATGATAAAAAGTTATGAAAAAAAATCTAAATTTGAGCTCTCTTAGCTTTGTATATGCTATATTTGGATTAAAAGGTAATCTTGAAATCTCATATAACATGTCTTGTAAAATGGTTCTTTCTAATAATATAAAAAATTTTAAAAATGCAAATTTTTTTAAACTTTCTTATCGGATCGGAATTTTCTATTGGGTTTCGAATTTTTATCGGATCTAGATATGGAATTGACATGCATAAATCCTACAGGACTCGAATTTGAATTCAATTATATATACCTATTATCGAATTCGGATTCAAATTATCTTGATTCGATTCAAATCAGATCTATTGACAGCCCTAATGGTCCTAATTTTTTCTATATAAGTACAAGGCCCAATAGTTTCTAGGCTTAGGAGAAAGCCCAAAATGAAGAATGTCAGTTTGATGCTACAGGCCCCTTACCAAAATCTGTTGCCCATGATACTCCCAATTGAAGAATTAAAATATAAATAAAACTGGTTGATGTTTGTAATTTGTGTAGTAGTAGTAGTAGTTTTTTTTTTCCTTCTTCTTCTTCTTCTTCAGTTTTTTTTCTTTTCTTTTCTTTTTGTTCATTTATTAATTAGGGTCCCTCTTAAATTTTAATTGGATAAAATAACTTCTTACATATATACATATATGAACGCATATTTAGTCTTAGGATGTAAATACAAATTAAGAATACAAAATTAAAAAAAATATAAAAATTTACATGATTCATTCAAATCGAATTACTTTACAGGCAATGAGGAGAGAACTTCACTATATCATAAAGAAAGAAAAAAGTAACTGTACAAAGCAGTTGTTAGAAAGCGCACATAATCATAGTCCAAAATTAAGCTTATAAATAATGCACTATACCACTCTACTTTAAGAATTTTAAGATATATTATACCAATATAAATATTAATCTTGTCGACCGCGTTACCAACTAATAGAGTTCGATTAATTTTGAAAAATAAGTTGGAGTTTTTTGGCTTTTTCTTTAGAGAGCTTATACAATCTCTTATGCTTACTCTTGGAGTTTATAATTTCGGCCATAACATTTATATCAATTTAAATATTTTAAACTCTAACACATCTTGCGAAGTAATTTGGCTCAAAAAGTTGCAATATGGCTATAGTCAAATGTCCAATATCTAAACCGGGATGCATGTAAAATTTTTATATATGAGTTTCATACAAATTTATACTCTTATATAGATCCCTTGACCTTACAAATTAATTATATCTATATATATATATTATCCTCTAAGAAAAAGTTAATTTAACCCTCTTGTGAAATATATATGAGAAAAGCAAAAAAAATCCTTATAAAAAAAATTAAAAAATCACCATTTATTTTTAAAAATAGTGCAAAAAAGCACGTTCAGGGTAAAAGTGAAGAACATGTGCGTGTTTTTGTGATTTTGTAAGATTTTTTATATATAAAATGATTATTGTATCTTTATTTTTATCAATGATTGGATTTTTTTGAAAAAATGAAAGGTTCAAATAAAGTGGCATTTAATATTTATAAAAGATATATAAAAAAATATTTTATATATTCATATATGTATAATTATATATATATTATAATATATTATAGTGTATATTATATACATATATACTCATTTGGCTCGATCGTCGAAAGGAACTGGCGGCCAATTGGTCGGTTGTGATGGCTGCTGAAAATCATGACAGTCAGTAGCCCGATCAATGCCACAAAATAAAATATAAAAAAATAAGAAAAAGAAGAATAGATGGGACTGTTAGCCACCATCAACACGGCTGCCAAGACTAGATGGTCATTGCAATTTGAAAAGTGGCCAAATTTGGTCAGATCCGGCTGCCTCTTTGAGTGGTGAGTGTGGTGGGGGATGAGATTATATATATGTATCTATAATTTTTTATATGTACATGATATGAAATAGTTTAATAAGCCCAACCCAATATGTTATCGACTCCAGAGAATATTTATCGGCCTACTTAATATCCAAAATCCAACAGCGCTTCCGAATCCAGTTAGGCGGGTCACTTGACCAGAACTGCTTGGTTAAGCAAATAGTTCTCGACCGCATTTGATGGTAGGCGGGTGCCGCTTAATTCGTTCATTTATCCCTCTAGTTGACCACCTTGTTTGGTCGATTACAGTCATATAGTGCTCACTTCAGCGCTAATTCAAATTCTTGCTACATTCAATACTCTGACAGGCAGCGTGCCTCTGCATTAATGGCGCGTGCCACCCCAGTACAGCCTCTGCAACTAACTCTACCATCAACTCTATCAGGGAGGCGTACCCTCGGTATACTATTTACCCTGAACAGTAGAAGATGATTTCACTTGAAATAGTACCAAGATTGGAAATACCAACAACTCTCAAGTAAGGACAAGAGCCCTCTACACTTGATAAAAGCATCTTAGACATCATCTATCAAGAGAGGGCTATAAATACCCCATTGCCAATCAACCTCCAAGTATGCCATACACACTACTCGCTCTTACTCTGCTACTCGATTATCTCACTCTACCATCACTAACTTGAGCGTCGAAATGCCTTAACTGGGGGCACCTTGGCTAGTCTGATGTTTGTTATTGATTGTGGTCGAGTGACTTAGTCCAGCTAGGTCCAAAAGAACTGCTAGGCTTTGGATGTTAAATGAGCTTGAAAACCCTCACTAAAGTCGATAGTTTATTGGGTTAGGCTTATTGGGCTATCCCATATCAGTACATTATATATAAATTTTATTTATACATATTTCAACTATCATACTGGTCGTTGGGTTCTTTGCAGAGTTGGGGTGGTGGGGAGTGGGGTTATATTATATATATAATTCTATATATAATTTTATATATATACAGGGATGACAATAGAGCAAGTTTCAAGTTCTGACAGGGCCACGCCCCATACTAGCCCTGTTAAGACCCAAAACCTGCCCCCACCCCACTTGGCCCTCTCCTTTAAATTTGTCCTACCCCACCCTACTTCACTTTAAACTCCTATTTCGCTAGGTCTAATTCACCAAATCTATTTTTCTTGTTTTTGTTTATTAAAATATATAAATTTACAATTCATATTTTTTAAAAAATTAATTAAAATGAACAAACACAAAGAATATTTATACATGTATAGAAAATTAGAATCCAATACACAATAAAATTTTAACATAATTTTTTTAAAATTTAAAATATAATATCCATATTAATTAATTTTAATATATTCTCCATCATTTTCTGTGGTGATTGAATGAGTGAAAAGTATCATTTATTCGATGAAGTATATGTATGCTATTATATATCCTATTTTTTTATATGTTATGCATATATTATATATAATACATATAATATATTATATATATTTATTATGCAAGGCGAGTTGAGAGAATTTACTTAAATCTGTAACCTGTTTTGAATCCAACTCGGTCCATGAAATTAGGACTCAACATTCAAGGCAGGGATCGGATCTATCTGGACACATTGACATGCCTTTGTGTGTATATATATACATATGTGTGTGATAGATGATTATGTTTATATATATGTATGTATATGTATATATATTTCTTTTCCTTTTTTTTCGGTTGCCATGGCAGCTGTTAGGTTCTTTCAGTAGTGGCGATGGTGAGGTGTGGGGGTGTGGAATTATATTATATATATAATTTGGCATGTATATATATTTATATATTTTCAGGTTGTCATGGTAGTCGGTGGGTTCCTTGGGTGTTGGGGGTGGGATATGAAATAAAAAAAATTATTATGTATATATATTGGGATATATATTATACAAATATATATGAAGGTATTATTTAATTTAAATTAAATAAAAAGAAAAAAAATAAGGATACAAAATAATTATATATATTCATATATATGATGGCATTTTAATTTATAGAATATAAAATTCAATTCAAATGCACTAATGGAGACATTGAACTATAATTTAAAAAATATAAAGCGACATACCAACTGTTTTTTTTTTTTTGTTTTTCACAATGGGGTGAACTATTTATTTCATATCTCATGATATGGGGTTGAACGATTTTTGCCCTTAACCTCTGAGTAAATATAAAATGTCAACAATTATCATGGAAGACTACAACGCTATTTGCATGAATACTATTTGCTGGCCTGGTGATTCATATTTTACACGTACATATACACTGAAAATTTGTTACGCTTCAAACATTTGTACATGCTTTTCATGTTATAGGACTAAAAGTGTTCTAAATCTTGAGCTATGTTTGGTTACATTTTTTCAAAATGATTTGTAAAATGATCAGATTATATTTGCAATTTAACTGACAAATGATAAATTTTTTTATATTTTTTACATTCAATCATTACCATCATATATACATATATTTATATATCACAATATTTTATTAATATATCATAATAAAAAATACTATTAAAATCTATTTACACCCTCAAAATCCAACAAAAATGCATTGATTTGACTGCTACAGTAAAATTTGTCTCCTCTTAAAACATAAACAAATATACCAAATTTTCTCAAAATAATTTTCTTACTATTCTCAAATCATAAACAAACATATATCATATTCTCCAATTCAAATTTTATATTCCCCAACTCCATTCCCAAAATATATAATTCAAAACGCATAATTTGTAAACAAATATTATCTTAATATTCTGAATATTGACAATTCCTTAAAATATAACCACAAAAGATTCAAATAGTATGCTCCGACTGTCATTAATGAATTAATTTCAGGCATTTGAAATATCTGTACCAAATATTGTTGAAATAATTCATTCTCAAAGTTCATTTTCCTCAAATTTTTAAGGCTCAAAAAATATCAAAATGTCAGAAGGTGATTTCATCCCACAACAATGAACTAAACTTTGAAAATTTCTATGTTTCCTCAATTTTTTAAGGCACAAAAAATATCAAAATTTTAAATGATGAAATCATCCCAAATTAATGAACGTAAACCTTGAAAATTTCTAATTTTTACTTAGAATTAATTTGGAATTTCCATTAATATGGCGCATATTTCACTGGAACGGGCGGAAATCGAAATTAACGCCACCATTCAAGTTCTATTGCGATGTCTTGAAACAATTGCGTGCATCAAGTAATTTAAAATAATTTTGAAAAATATTAAAACACCTAAGAATTTCTATATTAGTGCCTATATTTAGTAATTGCAATGTCTATCAAAACTCTTCGTCATTTTCACGACCAATTAATGTAATGAAAAGATTACAAACAGGGCAATTACTTATACAACTTTGAGAGAGTGAAATTAAGACGGTGGAGGAGGCG
>JACGDI010005857.1:0-10173 GCA_014898725.1 Jacaranda copaia
ATTAAATAGTTGCATTTGATAAAAATGCCAATAAAAATATAATTTGAAAGTATTTAACTAGCCACTAATTTTTCTTAAAAAATATCACTCGTATTTATTTATGATGTCACTTAGAAAAAATGCCCACAAAATATTTAGTAGCACTAGTTTAGTGACATTCAGTAGTATAATGACACAGAAGAGTAATATGGAGATAACTGTTGAAAAATATCATTGTAATATAATATTTAGTGACATAAGTGACAAAAGAAATAGTGACATTTGATTGAAAATGTCAACATAAATAATTTGCAAGGTATTTAAATAGTGCCACTATTTTTTTTTAAATACTACTTATATTTATTTATAGTGTCATTTGTAAAAGATATTGCAAATTTTTTAGAAGGCATCTCATTTGACGTTGTTTTATAATATAGTGACACATTAACTAATATAATGACAGTAATAAAAAATAATATAATATAATTCTTAGTAGTGATTAATTAAAAGTATTATAAAAATATAATTTTGTTGAAATTACTAACATAATTATATGTTAAAAGCATTTAACTAAAAACAATATCACTCATAATTTAGTTATAGTGTGACATGAAATAAATATCACACAAAAATAGATAAAATATATATTGTTATTAATAACTATAAATTTTATAAATTTATATCTTTTTGTAATGCATTGATTGAATTAACTATTTAATATAATTTTAATGCATCAACTAAATTAACCATCTTTTTTAAGAAGTATAAAAAATTTAAGTTTTTGTCCATTTTTCTCATCAAGCATGCTTTATTTTTTTTGAATATTTTGTATCTCTAAATTTGATGTCTCACACTTTTTTAAATATATTATTTAATATAATAATTTTGAGTATATATTTAAATAATTGAGAAAATATGCTTTTAAAGTACAAAAATATAATAATAGTTTTGAATATTTATAATGAATATTTGATGGGTAGTTTGATGGTAAACTCATATATTTTCAAGTAAAATATCATAGGTTCAAGTTTTATATAGAACAATTGGAGTCCCATAAATGGACTGTTGGAGGTAAATTAAGATGTCACTCAATGAAATCTTTTTTGAAATTTAATTTAGCATGTTATTTAATTAATTTTTATGATATGTTAGTATGTCATCTAAAAGAATTTTTTGTGGCATTTTAACATCACTATATGCATTTTTTATGGTACGCTAGCTTGTCATTTAAAATTATTTTTTTGATATTTTAATATTTCATTTACTATACATTTTGTAGCATATTACCTTGTCATTTAAATGAATTTTAGTGGCGTTTTAACATCATTACATGCATTTATAGTGGCATATTAACATGCCATTTAAAAGTATCTTTAATGACACTTCGGCATGTTATGTAATGCATTTTTTGTGATATTTTAATGTGTAATCTAATATATTTTTTGTTGCATTTTATTAATGTCATAATAGAGTTAAATTAGTGACATTTATACTTTTAGTTACATCACTACAAGTAACATTTTTAACAAATGCTATTAAATATAAAAATATCACTATAATACTATTTAAGTGGCACTTTTTAATGCTACTAGATGTAATTTTTCTTGTAGAGTATTTAACCCATTAATCCATTTTTGAAACCACCAAATACAACATGATTGCCACCCTAACCATAATGCAATTCAGTTGACCTAAGCCTCATAAATAAATTTTAGTTTCGAACTCAAAACATCTATATTAAATTTGAATGGTTGAATTCACAAAATATATTTTAGAAGAGTAGAAAAATACATACTTTGCTCGAGCTTGAGCTTAGCGTGCCTCATATTTTGGGTTCAAGCTCAACTCAATTCGATTTAATTAAACTTCGATTTTCAAGTGAATTATAAATTATTGCAAACTAGGTTTTCAGTTTGAAATATTTAGTTTAATGAAAAGAATTTCTATACACAATTTTATAATTTAATAATTATTATACAAAGATTATAAAAGCTCAAAGAGCTTAAACGTAGATAGGTCAAAATTGATTTGAAGTAAGAAAAAAAAAATTGAATTGGAGACAACTCGAGCTCCACTTGTAAGTTAGTTCAACTTATTTACACTCCTATTGTGATCTAAAACTCAAATTTGTTATTATAATGGTTTAGAGTATTTAATTTTTTTTTATTTGTCACACATATAAGTAAAGTTTTAGCTCACTTTTGGTTTAGTTGAATTCAATAAAAGTGTAAATATTGTTTGATTATATTAATATTATAATTAATTATTTGAATGTCAGTGAAGTACAAGATAAATACAAATATATTCCTTTATCATTAATTAACTTGAGTTTTGATTTAAGTGTAACGAAGACGTGGTTGTGGGGCGAGTGTGTAATCCAAGGGTTCTGGTTTGTTTGAGATCAAATCGAGCTGAGGAGGCAAGTTCAGGTAGAGCATGGAGTCGAGTCGTAAATTCGACTTATTGAAGTGCCATCAGTTAAAATTTTTCAATGTTTAAATTAGGTCAAACAATAGAATGTAAGTAGAGTGTAGTAATTAAGGGTAAATCAAGCTAATAAATACGTATTTATAGCATTAGAAGAAGTAGTTTTTATAATGGGTGAAAGTCATTTGAAGTGTGGGGTCAAAATAACTATTTCGACCATATAAAACTGCACAATCTCTGGTGGTAATAGAGTAATATCAAGATTTTTTATCTATCGTTGACCAATAGATTACATGGCAACCTAACACGTGAAACAATCGTTTGATGGCATTAAAAACAGATGAGATAGCCGTTCGATGGCATTAAATATAAATAAAAACGGTTGACGTTGAGTTTATAGTGCATTTGATAGGTCTTGGAATCTCACCATCATAAATTAAGGGTCATTGTGAACCTTTCGTGCGCAAGGTTCGCAGTAAACCTTACATGACTTGTGACGGATGGCCAAAAATTATGTGTAAAATGTTTGCTAAAATCTTCCAATTGATTTGCTATGGTAGGTGACTACACTGCATAAAATACGAACTTTGATATTTGATCACGGAATGATTGGTTGAGCTTGTGAATTTTTTTTATGATAATATGCTGTAAACTATGGTAAAATTTTCTCAAAAAAGAGCTTTTAACTATTTAGGATAAAATATGAGAATTCTATAAGTTTTTAAAGAATTTATAATTTGTTTTTAAAATTTTAATAAATTGTTTTAATTTTAATTTTTATTAATTGTAATATTATCATTATTAACATGTTGTAAGTTTCAAAATTTCATTTTATCTAATTTTTTCAAACAATTATTTTTAAAATAAAATATAACTTTAGAATTTCAAAAATATCATAAAATACATGAACTATGAGATTTTTTAAGTAAATTTATTCGAGCGCTCTACCGATGATGAGTACATTGACGTGTTGCATTGTCAGAGGGAGAGAACTTATATTGTCCTATCTGTCTTGTTTACAATTGGTAAGCCCATTTGGTTTTATTTTCTAAACTAATTTTTACATTTTTTATTATTTTAAAAATTAAACACATTATTTTTTATATATTTTTATTTAATATTATTTTTATTTTTATTTTTAAAATATATTCTTTAATAATTTATATATCTTCTCCCAATAATTTATATACTTTCTCTATTTATTCCATTATTTCTATCTCAATCCGAGTACACCTTACTAAAACCAACATAATCATTACTTTTTCAACAATTTCCAAACACAAAGGGCATGTTTGGTTATGTTTTTTGTTTAATTTTATTATGTGTTTTGTGAAAATAAATTATTGAAGAATATGAAAGTTATTTTTGGATATGTTTGTTTATGTTTTGGCGAAAACTTTTTTTATCGCAACAATCAATTCAATGCTTTTTTATTGGATTTTTGGGATAAAAATGGAATTGAGTGATTTTTTTAATATTAGAATAATAATAAAATATAAATAATATATAATATATATATGTATGCATATTTTAAAGAATATATATTTTATAGGAAAAATGAAGATATGTTTGTTTATATTTTCCTAAAACAATATTATTTTAGGAAAACATAATCAAACAAAGCCAAACTCAATTTTAATTTTTTTCCACTAATTAATTTTTCAAATTTTAAAAATAATGAAAATGAAAATCGGAATTGAAAATAAAATCAAATGGGCCCTCAGCAACCAACTCATTAATATTGTTTCCAGGAAACAGGGTTCTGAAGTTTCCAGACCTCCTCCATCTTCACTGCACTGGATGAACAATCAGATGCAGGGTTCAAGAATTTTACTACTGACAAAAGTCAAATTAATGGACTCTCTGCCTCTCCCTCGATCCAAAATTAGTGCAACATTAATTTAGCCAAACTAATGATTAAGATTGTTGCAATTGACCTAAAGAAAAATCTTTGAAATTAAAAATAGTAGTTTGTTTGGTAAAATGTTCAAGGTAAAGACATAAATGGAGTGTGACTTGAAAAAAAAATTATAATTGAAGCGACTTGATTTAAAAGTGTTCATATCATAAAATTTCAAACATTAAAATCAAGTAAGATGGATTGAATTGAACTAACTTGATCTATACAAAGATACGTTAGTCATGATTTATTTCAATATTATTAAACTTGTTGAGGGTATTTGAGATATTTTCAAATATACCAACATCGCCGGCCTTCTCACTCTTGGAATGTCTCATGTAAACAATTTAAGGATGCTTTATGAGATGAAAATTTCTTGTGGCAAAGCAAAAAACAATTTAGCATTTCTTAGCCGCCCCCTACAAGAGGACATGCATATTATGGGAAGTCCTTACTTTGATGATGTCTCATTCAACCAAAGAGCAACATTTTGAAGTGCCCGATATATATATGTATATATATATATATATAAAATATTGATCCCACGCTCTCCAGGTTCGGTTATATCCATGTTTCTATAATTCCAGACCAACGTTGGAAACAAGAAATACTGCACAAAGTACTGCATTTGCAGAATAGCTTTGGCTTCACGCAGTGAGAAACAAAGCAAAGAAAGAAATGCCCTTTTGCTTTTCTTATCGAGGGTTTTGATCGGAAATTAAATATGCCCCGTTTAGCATTTGAAGGTATGTATTCTAAGTTCTAACTTGGTTGATTTTATACAATCTTAATTACAAAGCTCTTTTCATTTTTTACAAGTGTTTAATTAAGGATGTGATTTGGCTTATAGAAAATTGTCAGAATCATAGGTACGATTAAAGGCATAATCCACATGCGCTTCCAAAAATCATTTCTTGCATTAGAAAAACGATTCTATGAGTTGTCAAACGATCCTTCTATTACATGGGCAATTGATTTGGATTTGAAGTCTGCACTTGGATAACCCGATGCCCGAAACCAAAAAGGAGTTAAGGTTGTTGGGTTCACCAAAGGAATTCCTATAAATAAGAAGGTAATATACAAGAGAGAGTATATGTTAGGTAAATTTTGTCAATATAATTGTTTGTATGTATTTTAATATGTAATAATATTATTATTACAGGAGACTTATTAATTATCAAAATGCTAGGTATCTGCTGCGAAAGAGTTACTACAATATTAGTTTCGTAGTTATATGATTATATATTATAATAACTACAAATTTTTACAGCAAATGTAATATTTTTGAATAACAAGAAATACAAAATTAATAGCTATTAATTCATAGCTTGTTTGTTGGCAATAAATAGATTAGCTTTACTTATGTGTATGAAAATTAATATATGTAAAGAGGAAAATAATGATCAGCTACGAATATTGGTTGCAGTAAGTATTTGCTACAAGAACATATATTTTGAGTTTAATTATTTTAATTTTATAATTAAAATTATGGATCAGTTATAGTTACTACTCTAACTTTTTGTAGTTTGATAGTCATCATTAGCTGACTAATAATAACATGGGCAGCTCAAACTTCAAAGATCCTACGATGGGGCAATTTGAGTGGTCCAAATTGATCCATTAAAAGACGCAGATCAAATGATTGTTGGGGGAAATGCTATTCACGACATCTTTAGAGTCGCAAATCAGTAGAAAGCGCGATTCATGACTCTGTTAAGATTTAATGTCAGCTTACTAGAAACCATGAAAAATCTGTCAGATACAAATAACTCTATTTGCTTTTCATCATAAGGAAAGATTGTAGTATAACATTTCATGTCAATGCAGTGAAAACTCCATCAGTTTCGCTTAAAATGCAGAGTTCGGAATCTAAACACTCTTCGCCAGCCTTATTACTTTTCCTCTGCGGGATAGTACTTTTGCTCCTCATTCTGCTGATCTTGATATTCGTCTTCCGGAAAGTTATCAAAAAACCAGAACTGAAAACTCTTGTTGATTGTACTATGAAGCGACCAGGTACTGGATTTGATAATGTCAAAGAACTTAGAATAGTTAACTGAAGGAGTGTCTCATTAAGGTTTCATCTTTCAATCTACTGCAGTAACAAAAGATGTCCTAAGTGGAAATCTTCGTACGATAATTTACTTCGACTTGCAAACATTGAAGAAGGCAACGGATGACTTCAACCAGAACAATCTCCTTGGGCGAGGTGGATTTGGGCCGGTCTTCTTGGTAAAAACGTGAAACATGTTTAACATGTATTAGTGCATTGTAGTCTGTCGTATGTTCTGCTTATAGCCATAAACTTTAACCATTTTGTCTACGTATTGATGTTTTTGATAGGGAAAGTTGGAAGAGGGGACGATGGTTGCCGTAAAGAAGCTGTCCCTTGACAAATCCCAGCAAGGAGAATCAGAATTCCTTGCTGAGGTGAAGATGATCACAAGTATACAGCACAAGAATCTTCTCCGTCTTGTAGGTTGTTGCTCGGATGGAGCTCAACGGCTACTTGTGTATGAGTACATGAGGAACCGGAGTTTAGACCTCATCATATATGGTATTAGAAACCTTAATTTCTTCATACTCCAACATTATACATCTTGGTCTTTTCTTCCCTGCTTGTTTTACTAGGATTCTTGTTCTGTCTGATCCAGGGAAAAGTGATATATTTTTTAACTGGAGCAGCCGATTCCAGATAATACTTGGGATTGCTCGCGGATTGCAATATCTGCATGAAGATTCACATGTGCGAATAGTACACAGGGATATTAAAGCAAGTAACATTCTCCTGGATGAGAAATTTCAACCTAGGATTGGAGATTTTGGGCTGGCCAGGTTTTTCCCTGAAGATCAGGCATCTCTCAGCACTAGGTTTGCTGGAACCTTGTAAGTTCTTCATACATGTAAAAGTATAGTACTTCAATGTTCACAAAGGGACAAACGTTTGGTGCTTGAACTTCATGTAAGAATAAATTGCACCAAAGCCCGTGTTTCCATTTTCCCATAGAATCTCGAAATTTTCTTAGCCACCGTTGTTTTCTTCTTTCCGATCTTTTTTTTTTGTTGTTGTCTGAAAATAGGTTTGATTTGCTCCAACTATAAGAATATCTACCAAGTTTTCCATTATTGATCAAAACTTATTCTAATCTCCATCTAGATTACTGTCTTCGCCCTAGCCTTGTCTTACCATATTCCTAATGGAGTTCATCTGTGTGTGATAGTCTTTCTTTTTTGCCTTCTTTTTTTCATTTTTTTGTAGAGGATACACAGCTCCTGAATATGCCATTAGAGGAGAATTATCTGAAAAGGTGGATATCTACAGCTTTGGAGTTCTTGTCCTCGAAATTATTAGCTGCAGGAAGAACACTGATCTTACTCTGCCATCGGAAATGCAGTATCTACCAGAATATGTAGGCTTTGGCTTCTCTGCTTTTCCTGAACTTTTTCAGATTCGCTTCCTTAAAATAAATCATGTGAAAACTCAACTTCACTCATCTTCTTTCTTCAATGTAAATCCCACCAGGCCTGGAAACATTACGAGAGGTCTGCATTAACCGACCTCATAGATCCAAAGATGCGAGAAGATGGTTTTGTCGAGAGAGACGTTTTGCAGGTAATTCATGTAGCTTTCCTATGTCTTCAGCCTCATGCCAGTCTAAGGCCGCCAATGTCAGAGATTGTGGCGATGCTGACATGCAAGGTTCAGTTGGAGGGGACGCCCATGAGACCAATATTCTTGGATCGCAAGAGAAGAAATATTGGCGAGAAGATTTCATGGGATTCAATTTCAGAGCCTTTCCCTTCTCCATCGAAGAGCGACTCCTCTTCCTTCCCTCAGCATCCAAAGTAAGGCTGCAGCCTAGATTTGCAGAAACTACGTTGTTCTGTTCATGCCTTCTTTCCATATGGGATCAACACTTTGGTTCTAGGTTTTGATATAGATGTTTGAAAAAACTTTACGTGAAAAAGATTCATGCACTTGTTGAATTGCTCTTAGTCAAGCGGTATTAGTCACATATGTTGATAAAATATTATAAATAGCAATAGAATAGATAGTTTATAATCAAGGGCAATGTTTGAAAACAGAATTGTATCATAAATAAATAAGCATCAAAACGTATATTCCAAATATATGAATTTTTAATTATGCAGTTTAGTTAAACATAATTATAAATCAAAAGCAAGCATGCCAATTCTGAATATAATAGAAAAGAATATCAACATATATTTAAATGTGAACTTATCTCAAATGTGAACTTATCTCAAAGTTTTGTATAGTAACAAAACTTTTGACTAAATCACCAATGTACGATTTGCCTTGAAGAAACAATCGCCCCTACCAGTGTAGAGAGTTTAGTGAAGTTTTTCTCAGGATAAGATAGTCCAGAAGCCCTTTGGTGCACTCCAGCAAACTTCACTTCGAACACCACTCAGTTGCCAAAAGCTAACAGGCAACACTATGTGAGAGTATAGAGGAAAAGAAGAGATAATTTTAGAATTTCATTTTTGATTCTGTTCCTTTTTTTAGCATACTATCAGCAACAGCTTTATATAAGTGTGAAAGAAGGCTTCAAGATGTCTAGGTTCATTCTGGATTCTAGTCAAGATACAATGAACCTAGTAATTACAGAAACGGCTAGTAACAATAGAAATGGCTGACATTTTTTGTAATAGCTGAAACGGTCTACAGTTTCTGTAACATCCATTTTGAATTTAAAAATTCAAATTTAAATAAAATTATATATATAAATTAGAATTTTCTACAAAAAGATTAACTCGAGACAATTGACCCAACACCTAAGAGTTGCAGCGATGTGCGCGCAGACACACCCTCATGAGTCCCTTAATTGATATTTTATAAAATATCAATACTCAAACTACATATAAAGTGTATTCTCATTAGGAAAATTTTCAATGTGGGATAAGCGATTTTATATCAAATAAAGAGCTTTTTTATATTCTCACTTATTCTCTCATACAATGTCTCACAAGCAATATGAGATTTCCCCTACATACATAATCTTCTTGCCTTTTTGTCTCCCCTTCACATTTACACAACACTTATGGATTCCAACCAATTGTTATCCATCCATAAGATTTAATTTCTTCTTAAACATGTAATTAAACATAAATTCTAATTGATTAATGCCAATTACAACAACATACATAAAATAAAAGATCAAAAATTTAAATCGTTGAACTTCTAGCATGCATATGTATAAATAAAAGAAAAAAGTTCATCCACGTGTTAATGTAGGCATTGGGGGAAGCTGCCTTCCACTTCTCTCCTTAAATCTTTTATTAACAATATAAATTGTGAAAAATTTTTAGCTTATGCAGCCGTTATGCCCTAATACGTATGATATTATGGGTGGTATTGATTATAGATAAGACCATAATATCATTATCCATTTTCTAACAAATGGTAACAAACTTAATTAATATTTCAAAAACTATTTTATCCCTTAAGAAAGAATCAATTCTGATGCAACTCTAAGTAAAAAGTTTTTTTCCCCTAAAAAAAATCAAATTATTATTCTTAATCTTATTAATGTCAAACAAATGAAAAAGGAATGAGTTTGCTAAGATATTTTATTTTGAATATGTTTAGTTGGATACATAGATAATTCCTAATTAAATATATTAATAGACTTGGCACCAAGGCGAATTGGGAAGGGTTTTTCTTAAACCCAAACTTGTTTTGTACTTCAACAAATATTTTTAAAACTCATCTCATCCCACTTCATAAATTTTAAATTTGAAAATTAAAATTAATCTATTCTACATTAAATATGTAAAATCCACATTCATCGGTTTAATTGCACAGGCCTTTGGCTCCAGTGACGTATCCAGGAATTTAGGTAAGT
>JACGDI010005857.1:10273-42102 GCA_014898725.1 Jacaranda copaia
ATATACATATATACATATATAAAGATTTTTTTTTCAGTGGGGTCATTTGACCCCCACTGAACACCATGTGGCTCCGCCACTGTTTGGCTCTAGGAAAGGTGATGTCAGTCGAAACAACTTCAATCACATTAATCTTAACTCTAGATTAGAGTGAATTCAAGATCGTAGAGGATACTCAAATAAGTTTGAAAACAATTCTCTTTTTTTTTTAAAACAAAAAAAAAGAAATTTAAAGCCTACACTGGTCTAATTTCACCCCGGTTCATCTCACCAACCAGATGCCCCATCCTACACCTAGGGAAGTAAACGAATACTAAATGGATCGGATAGGCTGTATTCGTATCCATATCCATATCCATTTAAATTTTATAATTTCCATATCCATATCCGACGGATACTTTTTTATAACATCTTATTTGAATCCGTCAGATATTATTTGAATTCAGATATATCCGTATCCAATTAAAAAAATTTTGAATATCCATTTATAAATATTTGAATATCTGAATCCATTACTTTATAATAAAATGCATATTTTTATTATAATAAATTCTATTTAAAAAATTCAAATAAATAACATAACAAAATATAGAAAAAACAACAAACAAACAATAAAATTAACATACTCCAAAGATCAAACAAGCATACAAATCTCCTCAAAAATCAAAAGAAATAACAATTTTCAATACATAATACAAACCCTCCAAAAGAAATAAAATAAAAGTTCATTTCAATACAAGAAAATTCTTCATAGTTCAACAATACGAGCATGCTTGAACTTGTCATCTGTTTAACACTACAAAACATTATAAACAAAATATTAGTGGTAAAGTTTAAGAGATTATCTATTAAAGGAAAGAAAAAAAAACTTTATAAGAACTTATAATATACTTTACAAATAATCTCAAAGAATTAAAAAAGTAAAGAGAAAGTACACCAAAAACAACCATTGAAGCATCACAAGAATTGGCACCATGTACTCCAAAAGTTCAATCAATTATACCTATAAAAAAAGTATATATTAGTCTACATTTATATGTTAAATAAAAAAAAACTAAATAAATGAAGGAAATACTCATTACTTACAATTATTTTCAATTGTTGGCAACCAATCTTTAACACAATGTAATCACTCCACTATTTCAGAATTTGGTGAGGCATGAGTATCATCAATAATTCGATGTGCTTGACTAGAAGTGGACTCTGATGGTACCGCAATACATGGAATTGCCAAAATATCATGAGCCAATTTTGCAAGATTTGGAAATCTTACTCCATTGTGCTTCCACCAACCCAAAATATTGAATGACACACTTTCTTGATCATTATAGGGGACCAATCCTTCATCCAAATACAACTCAATCTCACTTTTTTTAGCAACACTTGTGATACTAAATTGAGTTGCAAGCACTTTAAACATTGCAACAAGAGAGTTCTGGGACTTTGAAGAAGAATCAATATGTCTAGAAGAAAACTCACAAGCATCAGTGACATTGACACATGAATTTTCCTCATATTCCAAAACTAATTCAACCCAACTTATATAAAAATCTGCACTCTCACCATAGATATTGCTAAAAGCAAGCTCGATAAATTTCTTCTTGTATCTAGGATCAAGAATTCCAGCAATAGTCAACACTATATTACATTTATCCCAATATTTATCAAACTTTGTTTGCATCAAAAGTGCCATCATTTGAATATTTTCATCATCACTCTTGCTCCACTTCATCAACTCCGCTCTAATCAAACAAACATTAGCAAAGTACATAGGTGCAGTTGGATAGTTACTCCCAGAAATCTCTAAAGTAGCATCCTTAAATATTTTCAAATGATCACAAATCTTTGCCCCCATTTCCCATTCCTCACTTGAAGGTAAAAATTTATAATCATTATCCAAATCAGTCAAGTGGTTAAATGCTTCTTTAAGTTCTAAAGCATTCACAAGCATATCATATATTGCATTCCATCTAGTTTCACAATCCAAACCAAAACACTTCTTAGGATTAAACTGAGTTTGACTCAAAGTAAGAGGAAATTTTTTTTCTTTTTGTACTGATTGATTGATGTACTTGACACTATCACGAATTTTTTCAATTAACCCACGAACAACATCAAGTCCACTTTTAACAATCAAGTTCAATATATGAGCTGAACATCGAATATGAAACATGTCACCATTATGCAAAAGTGACTTCTTATCATTCAACCATTTTCTCCTGCCATCCAACATTCCAAAATTTTGAGAGGCATTATCCACAATTACAACAAATAACTTCTTGTCAATATCCATTCCAAAACATGATTTTTCAACCAATCACATAAAGACAAGCCATCATGTGGATACTAAAAAACGTGAAAAGCAATCAATCTTTTGTGCAATTTTCAATCAGAATCAATGTCATGACAAGTCAAACAAAAATATCCATGATTATGATGATTAGATGTTCACCCATTAGTTGTAAGAGTGACTTGAGAAGTTAAATTTTCAATTTCTTGATAAACTCCCACTTTCTCCTCATTGTAAACATTCACCAAATCATTTTTCACGTTATTTCTTGATCAATGTTTATATGATGGCACACAATAAGATACCCACAATCTAAAATACTCATACTGAGCCATAAGAAAAGGCAAATTATGCTTCGCAATCATTTTAGCAAATAAAGCTCTCTCAACTGTAGAATCAAACTTATGTGTTGTCATCTTATGGGTAGGGTCAAGACTATTACTAGATTTACCAATAAATGCCTGTTGAATGTCACTTGATTTATTCTTAAGAGGGCAAGTTTGAACATGATTTTTCAAATGAGTGGTTCCACTTTTACTAGAGCCATCAAATTTTCTTTTACAATAGATGCAAGCGGCGGTAACATTGCCCTAATTCCTTAGTGTAGTGCTCCTATACTGTAGGTGTTAATTTTCTACACTTAACTTCAACTTCTTGAGTGTCACATGGTGCAGAATCAACATTATCAAGATGTTCAGTAGTAGGATTTATATCTATACTTGAATTTGTAGTACATGGTGTAGAAGCACTAGTAGCTAGAAGAACCAGAGGATGTGACATAATTCAACAATTTTTTTTTCAAAAACCTGTTGAACAATAAAAATGAAAAATTAAAAAATGAAACAGAACATTTACCGGTAAACAATCAAAAAGTATAATTCATATAATTATAACTTAAAAGTATTGACTACATAATTTATAACTGCAATTCATATAGTTGTAATGTTAACAGTAAAATAATTTACCTTTTACAATGCCAGATAATAGAAAATTTCAAACCTGCACAATTAAATAAAACATTACTATAATTTATTAATTATTAAAAAAATAAAAATAAAAGGGGTGGGAGATAAATAAAAATAAAAATGACCCCAACCAACATAAGCTGGAACCAACGAAAAATTGTTAGTTCCTTGCTTCTGTTTGCTGGAACCAGGGAAAATTTTTTCGCAGGTTCCAGTAGAAGAATATTAAAAAATATATATAAATAAATAAATAAATAAGGAAGAAGAAATTAAGAAGAGTGTACCTAGGCTGGGTGGCCTCCACAACAGGATCTCATCGGTACAACTGTAAAATACAAGAGAATATTAAAAAGAAAAAAAATGAAAGAAAGGAAGGAAGAAGAAGAAAAAAGAAAGAAAAAAGGGAGAAGAGTTACTTAGGTTGGGCAGCATGTTAGTGAAGAGGGGGAAGTGAAATTGAAATAAATGGGAGGTAGTGTTTAGTGAATAGTGATTTGGTCACACTTTTTTTTTTGTCTTTTGATAATTTTTATTTAATTGTAGTAATTAATTTTTTTGATTTTAAAATTTAATTATTCATTGATTTGTTATATATGATTTTGATTAATATCTTGATAATTAACATTTTTATATTTTTTATTTTAATATAATGTTAAAAAAATTAGTTTTTACGATGGCTATTGAATATTGATATTTAATTTTAAATATGTAGATATAACAATGTTAATCAATGAAAAAAATTTCTATTATTAATAGTTTGGGGTTTAAAATTTATAAAGTTGTGAGATTTTAGGAATTAGAGTTTAAGTTTTATATTTAGATAAATTTTATTAGTTTTTTAAATTAATAATAGTAAAAATCTACAAAATAAAATTATGAAATGATATGTTCATCTTATATTTTTATGTTTTTGTTAGATATTGTCAAACATTTAAAAGTTGTTTGCATGAGTTTATAAACTTTTCAAAATATTTTATAAGATATCAATGTTTCATAATTGTTTTTAAGAAAATAGCTAATTAAATTTCTAAAATAAGATGTTAGAAATTTATAAATACTTTTTAAGAAAATAATGAATTCTTAACTTATTTTTAAAATCTTAACAAGCTCACTTAATTTTAATTATATTAATTATAAAATTATCATTACTAATACATTATAAGCTCCAAGATCTTATTATCTAAATACTTTGAGAACTTATTTTTTTAAAAAAATCTAGCATCTTATAAGATGCAGGAGATCCAAAAACATCTTATAAGATACAAAAGCCTATAAGACGTTTTAAATAAATTTAGCCAAATACCATAACATACAAGAGGTTTTAAATAAGTTTAGCCAAATACCTTTCTAGAAAGTATTTGACTAAACGTATTTAAGTATTTGGTTAAACTTATTTAAAATATTTTATAAGTTTTCATTTTTTATAAGGTATTTTTGCAACTTATAAGTTGCCAGATCCTTTTTTAAAAAACTAGTTCTTAAAGTGTTTAGATAAAATAATATTTTGGAGCCTATAAGGTGTTAATAATGATAATTTTATAATTAATATGCTCAAAATTAAGGAAATTTATTAATATCCTAAAAAACTTATAAGCTCTTAAAATAAGATGTTAAAGAGCATCTTATTTTAAGAGCTTATAAGTTCATTTTTAAAAATATGTATCAAACACTTTTTGATATTTTATATGTTCTCAAATATTTTATAAGATACTTTAAGAAACTTATAAGCTCACCCAAACTGTCAAACACCTTCTTAAATCTTAATGTTCCCTTAGCTAGTTAATAATTTAAATATTTTACTATTTTATTTTAGAATTAAAAACTTAATTTGTAGCGTCCCTTCCTGGGATAGCACCCAAGTTAAGGCACCACTCCAGTTCAAATATAAAATACGATTCATAATATCCTTAATAGGCCCATAACGAACTTTTCAAACTTAATTAACCAAAAGCAACGATAAAATCAAGCTATCGATAAAAAATATATATATACACACATCATGGTTCAACCCCTGAATACCCAACAAAATTATACAAGTCTCAAATCCTAGCTAATAGTTGACATATCACAACATTTCGATTCCAAACTTAGCATTCGAGAGATCTTAAACTTACACATAAGCGCCTATTCAATTACAGATTGTGTCACTTCTTCAGCCCAAGCTAAAGATCCACTTTAGCCAGTTTATCCTGTTTGAGAAACATGAATAGTACGAGGGATAAGTCCAAAGAACTTAATGAGGGATATTCTTATCAAGAAATAACGGGGATCTGTCCGAGAAAATTCAACCAACGAATTGTCATTTTATGTTCAAAATAGAGACGCATCAAGAACAAGCAAGAACAAACAATATCAAATTCAAGACTTCTAATAGGTACTAAGTTGGGGTTGTAATTGTTGGCTCGAACAGCTCGGGATCATCTTAACCAATTTTGCTCGGGAGGTATAGAGCATCTCAACAGATCACAATTGGGAGAAAATACAAATGGCTCATCCGACACATACAACAGCCAGATATAGACCAAGAACTACACCATCCTTATTGCTCCAAGAGTAAACAAAACAATCAGAATACGATCAGAATAGAACAAACCCGAATATAATATGCAGTCCAACAAATCAAAACAAACATGCATATCGGAATCTCTTTATACCAATCAAACAAATAATCCCAAAGCGTGACAGCTTGGCAAACAATTGGTGTGCCCATACAGACCGTATGGCACACTGTGAATACCTAAGTGAGCTGCTTAGTGTACCGTTGATACCTAAGCGAACCGCTTAGCGTATCATGGATACCCAGGTGGACTGCAAGGCATGTCCCATATATCCCAGCATTCCGCATAGGATTGACACTCGACTCACATATCACCGTATAGATAATAGAATAATTGCTCGTATAGATGCCCAGGGGGGAATCCCTAGTGCACTATCAGTTTCAAAGCAATAGATCAGAGTAGAATAGTATGCTGCCAAGGCAACAAAAGATAATAAACGAAAAATAAATAAGCTAGCATGGCCAATAAACACAGAACTGATAACAATTATGCCGACGAGGCAATCGATACAGTACAAACAGACAAATATGAGACAAATAGATATTAGAATAACAAATAACAGATAGAAGTTCTGGGCTCCAGAACAGACAGAAAATGGAATTGATATCAGAAATAACCCTCACAGGGGTATTTAAATTAGATAACAGATAACAGATAGTAGACAGATTCCAAATACAGATTAGAATACAATTCAGAAATAGAGAAACCCACACAGGGGCTTATTCCAACCATAGATAAGAAATATAACGCCAGATTAGCAGACCCTCACAGAGGTTTCCAACAATTTAGAGTAGTTTAACAAAGCAATACCTAGAGTGAGAGACCCTCACAAGGGTTACCAACAATCTCAGAGCAATTTAAACAAAGCAATAGCCCAGAGTGGGAGACTCTCACAGGGGTGTACAAATCAGATAACAAATAACAGATAACATATCAGATTAAAACAATTAGAATACGTACAGAAATAGAAAATCCACATAGGGCTTATCACAAGAACAAATAGAAATATTCGAGGCCAAAATGGCAAAGCCTCATAGGGTTTCCAACAATTTAGGAATAAGTAAACAAAGCAATAACCCAGGATAGGAGAACCCTCACCTTCGTAGTCTTAGAAAACTGCAGTCATCGTCAGTAGTTTACTGGCCCTTGGATTCCAATTCCACGTCACCTAATCCAAAAGAGTATATTTACAATTAAATCCACCTTCAACCTTAGATCTTACTAATATACTTATCAATATTCCAAAACTACTGATTATCCTCTTAACACAACACTTATAGAGCTTAGGCCGCACTATCAATACAAACATGCTAACTAAGCCACTAATACAAAAATAGTCATGAAATTCGCCTCAATTATTAAAGAAGTATAACTCGGTTCCCATTTACATAGCATCCTCATATCATCATCCCAGCACTGCAGTAATAATCCAATTTCATAAATCATAGCTAAATAGCCTAATTATCTTAATTAATCATAACATTACATAATTCTCATCATCCTTATTAAATCCAAATTCGACATTTAGCACAATATAACCGAGTCCATGATGCTTACATATATATCCTGCATGTCTCAGTTCTTGATCCCAAATCATAATTTTGATCCAATTAACTAGTTTAAATATCATAAATAAGCCTAACGAGTTACTCAGATTACATCAGGAATCAAATTATTCAATTCACTAGTATTTTACCTAATATTTCTCAATCAACACCTTGAAACCATAAATTGAGAGCACCACTACGATCGTCAGAACGAGGAGAAGAAACTGGTCGAAAGTTGCCGGAGCGCCGCCGAAAAATAAGACTTCATCACCAGATTGTTCCTCTCGTCGTAAGGATTCCAACGCCACCTTCCGTTTTCAATTCCAAGCAGTGTACACATTGGAACGGGCCAAAAACTATCACTTTCTTCTTTTCTCCGATGAGCTCCGATCACCACCTTGCCATAGTCAGAATTGCCATGCAAAGGTACCATCGCGATCCTCTCATCAAGATATTCCTAACCCTACCCTCAGAATGGAGAATAGTCGTTGAAAAAGAAGAAACCCGGCAACCCCGTGACATGCACGCCTCGGTCCTCCTCCGTTTGCCGCCGCTCTGCCACCCGGTTGGTGGTTCTAAGGTGTGGGAGGTGTTGGTTGTGGTGAAGGGAAGAATTTGGTTGGTTTGGAGTGGTGAAAAGGGTGCCAAAAACTGGCCGAAGATGGTGGTTTAGCTTCGGTGAAGAAGAAGAAGAAAAGGAAAGAAAAGTGGAAGGAAAAGTGACGATTTCTCAAATCTAATTTTGACCCCCTTATATATATATATATATAATAAAATTTTAAATTATATAATTTATCCCAAATTTTTAGAAAATTATAATTGACCCCAAATTGATTAAAAGTATACACAATTAAGTATATAAAAATTATAATTTAACCCACAAAATTTTTAAAATAATTAATAATGTAAAATTCATAAAATTTTCAAATAACAATGAAATCGTATTTTATAAATAAAATAAATAAAATTTTAGGAGCGTTACATAATTGTTCTTAATTTAATTTTTTTTATAATCATTGATTCACTTTATAATTAATTAATATTAATAAAATGACACCAATATAAATTAGTTATAAAGTAAAGCAACAATAATTTTATATTGATTAATTTTATCATTTATATATTAATTTTCAATTTTTTTAATTTAATATTATCTAATTATCATCATTACCATTTTTTTATTAATTGTGAATTACTAATTTATTATTTATACATATATTCATTTATATATAGATTGTGAAATTTTATATTTAAAAAATAAAAATAATTTATTACATATAATAATATATTATTTATATATATATTAAAATATATAAAAATAGAATATATTATATATAATAATTTTTTAAATATTATTTATCGGATATGGATAACAAATATGATTAAACTACGGATAATCGAATATATAAACAGATATATTCAACGGATATGTATTTGAAGCAGATATTAAACGAACTGGATAGTCATTTACCATATTCGTATCCGTTTACAATCGGATGTCTATTAATCGGATACAAATAATATCCGTTTTAAACAGATACGGATAATAGTCCCATAAACAGATTCGGATGCAAACTGTAAATGAATTTTTGAATATTCAGTTATAGCCCTACCTACACGCACCAAATTACCTAAGTAGCTATGGACGGTGACCACGACCAATGGTCAATTCTAGGCACAAAAATAGAGGTGTTGTGGTACTCTCCTAGATGGTTTGTGGTGTATTAATCAGTATTATACTATGAAAATTAAAGAGAATAAGATTGATGAAATAAAAAATAGATGTTAAAATAGTGTTAGTTTTTGTTTAATTTTTTTAGAATTATTGAAAATATATATTATATATTATAACTAAATAAATATTCAAAATTAATCGAAACATGTTAGTCACAAATCTAACCTCACTATACTCTGTATGATTCACATTAAAACTCGCTCCCATGCTAAGGAGAATAGTCCCAAGAGATTGTCAAAAATCTTAAGCTGCAATTGCTTGTTAAAAAAAGTCTCATTTCTTCATCCATGGAACTAGAAAAAAGAGTGAAGACGTGTTCGGATGTGGGGCATTCGTGTGTTTCAGAGACAGAATTATTGAAAATTGGTCTTCTTTGATCAAATATTCAAGTAGACTCACAATATTAATTTCTAAGAAATTGGTTATCATCATAAACTATGCTATAGGTAGATGACAATAATGTGTTTAATTGGCCAAAATCAATTTCAAGTGAATGAGAAATTAATGATCAAAGTAAGTTATTTGATGGTTGACTAAGAAGACTAAAAAATAAGGCAAAGGAATGGGAAGAGAGAAACTCCATCCCACATTGAAAAATGAACAAAAAGTGGACTAAAATAAATGTCTCAAGTGTAGAGGTAAGGGTTGGGCCCCTTGGGGGTACCACAAGTGTTTAGATGGGAGATGACCTATATGGTAGTGGATTCACTCCAAACTACACACAAGATGTGCACTGTTGCCTATCCACCGCTCGACTAGGTTGGGTTGGGGCTTGGATTAAATTAAATTAGGCCTTCAATCTAATATTAACTTCTTGGCCAAATTTAATCTGAATTTTATTTGGCCCACCAGAAAGAACAAAACCTTCAAACTTCTACCAAATTTTATTTCTGGAATTAATTTCATCTTATGGGAAAAGCTAAAAATGCATAAAATAATACCTCCATACCTTCAGCAAATGCAACTAGACTGCACCCTTCAAGCTTCTGCTTTGGAAACTAGTTGTTGCATTGGAAAAGCAACAATCATTTTGATCACCCTTCAGCTACTCCTTAGCTCTATATATTAGTCCTGAAACAACATCATACATGCAAGCATTTTTATGCCACATTTCTGCACTATCAAGTTTATAAAAGAGAGTTCAGTACCCTTGAATTTGAAGTAACCGAACAATGTGTAGTGCTGCTACTATTTGATAAAGTCGTTGTATCTTAGGAAATGATAGCCAGTTTGCCATCAGCACCAGTGTGGGGCTAATTCGTCTTAAAGACAAAAAGCTCAACTCTCACCTTGACTACTTGTTGTTTCCTGATCATATACTTCCTACTACCATGCCAACAATTTTCAATTTCTGTGATCATGGCATTTAACCAAGTTGTTGTTCCTCTAACTATTGTTGTTGCTCCAATCATTACAATTGTTCTTGCTCACGGAGAGAGACCAGAAAAATTTACTGGACTTGACTTTAAGAAGTAGCAGTAGAAAATGCTATTTTACCTAATGACTTTGAGTCTTATCAGATTTTTGATAGAGGATGCACTGATGTACCTGAAAATAACACTAATATCCAAAAAAAACAGCTTTTGATGCTTAGAATCAAAGCAATTTTATGTGTCCGAATTATATTCTAAATGGACTTGATGAATCGTTATATAATGTTTACAGCCTTATTAAAATAGCTAAAGAGCTATGGGAGTCTCTTGACAAAAAATATAGGGTAGAGGATGCCAGTTTGAAAAAATTTGTGGTGGCTAAATTTCTAGACTACAAGATGGTGGATTCTAAATCTACCATGAATCAAGTCCAAGAATTATAGATTATTCTACACAAAATTCATGCTGAGAACATGATTTTAAATGAATCCTTTCAAGTAGCTATAATTATTGAAAAGCTACCACCATCGTGGAAGGATTTAAGAACTATCTCAGACATAAAGAAAAGGCGATGAGTCTTGAAAATTTGATTGTCCAATTAAGATTGATGAGGACAATCGAATATCTAATGTTAAGACAAGCAAAATTAAAATGGAGTCCAAACCCAACTTGGTTGAATCAAGTTCAAATGCAAGCAAAAAGAGGGAGCGTCAAGGGCCTTGTCAAAATAGTGAAGGCAAGAAACTTATAAGGTTTCAAGGAAATTGCTATAGCTGTGGAAAGCTTAACCATACGGCTAAAGATTATCAACTTCCTACGAAGAACAAACCGAATCAAGCCCATATGACTGACGAAAAATCCATACCACTGAACTTATCTAAACTGAACCTCTCGATAGTGGTTTTTGAAGCCAATATTGTTGATAATCTAAGAGAGTGGTAGATTAACACTGCTGCCACTCGGCACATTTATTCTAAAAAGTATATGTTTTCTACTTACACTCTTGTCAATGAAATAAAATTGTATTTGGGAAATTTGACAACTTCGTATATTGTTGGAATGGGCAAGGTTGTTCTGAAGATAACTTTTGGTAAAGAGTTGATGTTGAATGAAGTTCTTCATGTGCCAGACATTCACAAAAACTTAGTGTCAAGTTCTTTGTTAGTAAAAAATGGTTTTAAGCTTGTATTTGAGTCTGACAAGTTCGTGCTGTCCAAGAATAGCCTATTTCTAAGTAAAGTCTATGTACATAATAGACTGTTCCAATTCAATGTAATGCCTATAATCAAAACTATTCAAGTGAATAATAATAAAACCTCTGGTTCTACTTATTTGATTGAGTGTTGCAATTTATGTTATGTTAGATTAGGACATGTTAATTTCAACACTTTGCACAAATTAGTGAATATGGAATTATTGCCTTCCATTGCAAATTGACACAATCATAAATGTGAATTATGTGTTGAAGCCAAAATGGCTAAAGCTCCTTTTCACTCAGTTGAAAGGAGTACGACGCCTCTAGAATTAATCCACGGTAATATCTGTGATTTAAAGTTTATGCAAACTAGAGGTGGAAAAAAATATTTTATTGCTTGTATTGATGATTGCACACAATTTTGCTATGTATTTCTGTTACAAAGCAAAGATGAAACACTAGAAGCATTCAAGTGCTATAAAATTGAGGCTAAAAATCAACTTAGCAAAAAAATTAAAGCTATCAGAAGTGATAGAGGCAGTGAATATGGAACACTGTTTGAAGAATTTGGCTCAAATTATGGCATTATTCATCAAACGACAGCTCCTTACTCACCTCAATCAAACGGAGTTGCTGAACATAAAAATCAAACTCTTAAGGAAATGATGAATGCTATGTTGATTAATTCTGGGTTACCTCAGAACATGTGGGGGAAAGCTATTCTTTCGGCCAACCATATTTTGAACAAAATACCTCACAAAGGAAAAGATGGAACCCCTTATGAATTATAGAAAGGTCACAAACCTTCCCACAAATATGTGGAAGTGTGGGTGTGCTTAGCTAAGATGAAGGTACCTAAGCCAAAGCAGTTAAGAATAGGGCCGAAAACTATTGATTGCATTTTCATTGGATAAGCACACAACACAACAGTAGTGCCTATCGCTTTTTAGTGCATAAAACAATAGTTCCTGATATAAATAAGGGAATGATCATTAGATCCAAAAATGAAGTGTTTTTTAAAAATATCTTTCCTTATAAAGATAAGAAAGCATCAAGTTCTCGAAAAGAATTTTAGAATTGACTAGTAGCTCTCAAACGAATGAAGAACCAAGATGAAGCAAAAGGGTTTGAAAGGAAAAGATGTTTGGCCAAACTTGTTAACTTATATGTTAGAAAGTGAATCACGACAATTAGTGAACCATTGTCCAGTTTATAAGCACCTTTCTCGAAGAAAGTTATCAACAGTGAAATAGAGTGGATCATGCAGAATCACATGTGGGAGCTCATTGATCCCCCAAGAGGCCACAAACCATTAGGCTACAAGTGTATTCTTCAAAGAAAATATAAGGCAGATGGCTCTATAGATAAATAAAGCTAGGTTGATAGCAAAAGGGTTCAAACAAAAAGAAAGACTTGATTTCTTCATTACTTACTCACCAATGACAAGCATCACATCCACAAGGTGCTTATTGCAATAGCAGCATTGAATAACCTTAAAATACATCAAATGAATGTGAAAACTGCCTTCTTGAATGGTAAGTTAGATGATAAAATCTATATGGAACAGCCTGAAGGATTTGTTGTTTCCAGATAAGAAAAGAAAGTGTGCAGACTTGTTAAGTTATTGTATGGGCTTAAATAAGCTTCAAAACAATGGCATGAAAAATTTGACAAAGTAATGTTGTTAAATGGTTTTAAAATAAATGAGTATGATAAATGTGTTTACTTCAAAGGCACTCAAAGTGAATTTGTTATGGTTTGCCTATGTGTTGACGACGTGTTGATAATAGGTAGCAATCAAGATATTATCTTGACTACTGAGAAAATGCTTATGAAGCATTTTGACATGAAAGATATGGGTGTAGTGGATGTCATACTGTGGATTAAGAAAATTAGAACATCTAACAGACTAATTCTAACTCAATCCTATTATGTTGAGAAAATTCTCAACAAATTCAATATGTATGACAACACTTCTGTAAAAACACCCATGGGTCTCAGTCAACATCTGAGCAAAAATACTAGTGAACCCATATCTCAAGTAGAATACTCAAGAACAATAGGCAAATTGATGTTTCTAACAAACTATACTAGCCCCGACATTACGTGCTCTATAAACAAGTTAAGTAGATTTTCAAGCAATCCTAGCAATGATCACTAGAAAGCACTCACAAGGGTACTTAGATTCCTTAAGTACACAATAGATTACGAGTTACACTAGAATAGATATCCTATTATATTAGAAGGATATACTAATGCTAACTCGATATCTGATACAAAAGATAGCAACTCCACAAGTGGGTATGTTTTCACCCTAGGTAGCGCTACTGAATCCTGGAAATTCTCTAAACAAACATGTATAGCTCGTTCTACGATGAAGTCTAAATGTATTGCTCTAGATAAAGTAGAAGAAGAAGCAGAATGGCTTCGAAATCTTCTAAAGGATATTTCTTGTTGGTTTAAACTAGTTTTTGCCATCACAATTCATTGTAATAGTTGATCAGTAATCAAAATGGCTCAAAGTAGCATGTACAATGGTAAATCTCATCACATCATACGATGACATAATACTGTAAGGCAATTGATCTCTAATAGGGTAATTTCACTTGATTATGTGAAATTTAAGGAGAATTTAGAGGATTCATTAACAAAAGTCCTGCCTAGAGATCAAGTAAAACGACTGTTAAGAGGAATAAGACCAAAATCCATAATTTTAAGAACTGACATAACGAACGCCCAACCATGATGATTGGAGATCCCCAAGATCTTGGTTCAATGGGACAACTAAGTTATGAAGTTTCATTTGAGCACTTCAACCCATTCCTATAACATGGAAGTGATATATGCTGAGTGGGTACAAAGTTCAGGCTTAACTCTTAATGATTCCTAGAGCTAGAATAGCGAAGTATGGTAGGGTACTCTTTATGAGAGATCACCTATATAAATGTGAAGATGGGCTGCTTCATTGAAAACATTATGGATCCAAGATCAGTGTCCATGGCCAAAAGGAACATAACTGGTAAGAACTAAAAAGCATAAGGACAACTATTATGTGAGTACTGTTATCTTGGTTTACACCAACAACAAAACAGTTCAAGACATCATATTTACTGATTAGCCAAGTAAACCCGATAGTACTTCACTAAGGAATGTTCAAAGCCACAAGCTACCTATCCTGATGCAATAGTTGTTTGCCTGAACTCTCTTGTGTTTGCATAAGCATATGCATCATCAGTCGCATTAATTTTCATTCATGTGGGGGATTGTTGAAAATGGGTCTTCTTTGACTAAATATTCAAATAGACTCAAAGTATTAATTTCTATAAAGTTGATTATTGTCATAAACTATGCCACGGGTAGATGACGATAATGTATTTAATTGGCCAAAATTAATTTCAACTGAATGAGAAATTAATGGTCAAAATGAGCTACTTGACGGTTGACTAAAAAGACTAAAAAATAAGTCAAAGGAATGGAAGGAGGGAAACTCCATCCTACATTGAAAGATGAATATAAGGTGGACTAAAGTAAATATCTCAAGTGTGGAGGTAATTGGGCCCCTTGGGGGTATCACAAGTGTTTGAAGGGGAGAAGACCTACATGGTAGTAATCCAACTGCGAGCATGCTGCCACCCATCCGACTGGCTTGGTACGACTAGCTTGGGCTTGGAGTAAATTAAATTGGGCCTTCAGTCTACTATTAACTTTTTGAACCAAATTTAATTTGAATTTTATTTAGCCCAACAAAAAGATCAAAACCTTCAAACTTCTACCATATTTTATTTCTAGAATTAATTTCAACTTATGGAAAAAGCTGAAAATGCGTAAAACAACACCTCCATACCTCCAACAGATATACCTAGACTATAACATTCAAACTTCTGCTTCGAAAACTAGTTGTTGCATTAGAAAAGCAGCAGCCATTTTGACCACCTTTCAACTGCTCTTTGGCTATATATACCAATCCCGAAACTGCATCATATACACAAACATTTTTATGCCACATTTCTGCATTATCTAGTTCATAAAAGAGAGTTCAATACGCTTGAGTTCGAAGTGATCAAACAATGTATAATGGTGCTACTATTTGATAAACTCGTTATATCTTGGGAGAAGATAGCTAGTTTGCCGTCAATCACTACTAGTGCAAGGCTAATTCGTCCTAAAATAAATAGATTTAGGGTTCGAGATATCCTAAAGCAATATCATAGGGAACAAAAATGTCATGTGTCAAAAGTTTATACTCCATTTTATTAAAACTATGAAGATTTGGTTTAATATTCACTACCCGATATTTTTTTTTTTTTAAATTCATTCACTTCGCCAATCAGCTTTGGACTCAGTAATACCTCCACAACGACCGCCGCCGCTTTAACGCTGGCGCCTCTATTTACTCGCATGATGGGCATGTCTTAAGCTTCAACCCCCTCAGAATATGAGAGAAATATGGCTGCTCCGCCGGCGCTGGTGGCACCGGTGGTGGTGGTGATGGTTTTTCTATATTCATCATCGCTGATCTCAGCTCCAACAATTCTTTATTCAATCTGCGATTCTCCTCGCTCAGTCTTTCGCAGGTCTTCCTCAAGAACTTGCAGTCCGCCTCCGTTTGCTTTAGCTTTGTCCTGCACTAATTAAAACATGTGCAAGATACTTCAAATAAATTAATTTTAACAATTTAATTAGAAAAAAAAAAAGGATGAAAAAATGAAAAAGGAAGGAAAAGTCAAAAGAATTTAGTAACCTTGCTCTTCTATTTTGAAACCATACTTCTACTTGTCTGAGTTTGAGGTTCAGTTTTTCTGCAAGTGCCTGTTTCTGAGCCTGTCACAGTTAGTGTGTATGTGTGTTTCAGAAAACATATATTAGTAATAAATAATTTGAATTTTTCTTTTTCATTAAGACAAGAAAAGAATACTATAATAAGATGAATTATGTTATATATTCATGTACCATATTAAGGGAAGAGTGCTGTCTGAAACTGTCTTCAAGCAAGGTGATCTGATATCTATTGAGCCTCAATTTCTTTCTGCTACAATTCTTGGAGTGATTGCTCTCATCATCCTCTTTGCTACTTTCTTTCTCATCTTCTCCAAGAACTTTCAAACTCGAGCCCGAGATACTGATTCCAGGATCGAGAGGATAAAGTGGGATCGAAAGATTGTGAAATAATACACGCTTAGTTTTCTGAGGATTATCTCTTTTGGGCCCGCATTGATTCAATCCGAGCCCGAGAGTAGTGTTGCAAACTTCGTCATCCATGGTTGATCAAGGGGAGAGATTCTCGATGAGATTAAGAAGGTCTAGTTGCGAGGGATTCATATGGTTGCATTAAGGGTAATTTAAGCAAAATTTTATATGGGCTTACATAAGGTGAAATGTGCATTTGAGTTATCTATTTATTATATGAGAGTAATTAATCATCAATGTCAAAGGCAGAGACAGAGAAATAAAAGAGTGCAATAATGATGATATGCGTTAGGATTATGACTCCTATGAGGAAACAGTGAAACTCCCCAACATAAGATTAAAGGCCTTTTGACTCTTTTGTCCAAAGAAGGCAACAAGTTAGTAATCTATGGGTTGAAAATGTGGTGTTATAAGTATGAAATTAGTCAAAAAGAAAAAAAAACGGTTTAATAATGTAAAATTAACTTGCAGGCTATAGCCCCAAATCAATGAAAGTTAATAGATCCATGGACTAACCATTAGTATTTGATTTTTGATGTCGCGCTGTCAAGTAATTATAAGTCTTAAAATGATTTATCTCTAATATTTGTGATTAGAGATTTGGTAAGCGCGACTCAATTTCATGCACACCACATCTCTTAATCTCTCTTTTCTTTCTTAGGATTTACAGTAAACAGAATTGGTATAATACTTCTTTTGATTTGGAGAGAGGAGATCGTTGACTTAATCGTTTATGAGTCCCTATACTCCATGGATTAGTTATATCCACTCATTTACATTCAAGTCTGTGTTGTTCTATTTTTATTTGTTCATTTTGATTCTACATATACAATATTTTAGATCAAAGTTAAAAGAATAAAAGTTTGGCATACTTTTTGATATTGCTTTCCATGAAAGTTATTAATAGTATGCCAATTTTGTCTCTTTTTTTCCCTTAATACACACACATACATTAAAAATTTATTAGAATTTAAACTCAAAACCTCACATTTATATGTATAAGGGCGATTTTATTGGTCAGCTAACCACTTAATGAGAGTATATATACCAATTTTAAAGTAAGTGTTTTTTAGGGTTTAAGTTCAAGGTTCACCCTTGTTTAAGGCAATGACTTTGATATTTGATCATGGTGAATTCTTGGTAAGTCGTGAGAAATCACAATTATCCCACATTTATATATTTTATAAATTATCTATAATTATTAAGAGTGAAAAAATTCGACATCATGTAAATACTCCCAAAATTTTCCTTTAGTTCAAAACAATAAATGCATAAAACCATAATACATGATTACTGAGATATGCACAGGAACATCCACTTTGAATTAAAAAAAAAGGTTTAGAAATATATTTACATATTTATTGTGACTCAAGTAGGGAAATGCACCGGAGCACTAATGTGTATCATGCACTCAAAATTGCATATGGTAATATTTAATTATTGTTAAACACAAGTCACTTATGAATATTATTAGGGGCCGTACTGAACACAGAAGAAAAGAATGGGAAATCATGAGGTGAAGTTGAGGATGACTTTCTTGAGGGCTCCTTATACTTGTGCATGAGGGCATAAACAGTTCATATCTAGCTATTGTACAATAATAGACATCAAATATTGATTGGATGTTAGGTTTCCTACTTCCTAGCTAGGAAATTTAAACATATAAGATTTGTAGAATGAAGTACCTTGCAATTTGCATTTGGATTTTCAGATATTTGACACTTGAAGAAACTAATCGGCAAATATGAAGGAAAACAAGGGGGAGAAAAGGGAGAAGAATCGGGCCTGTAGATATTGAATAATCTGGAAAATTAATATTGTTGCTCCAAAAATTAATTAATAATACTTCTGTACTCATTCACTATTTTATTTCGCTGCATTTTTCGTTAATAGATGTATGATTTTTGAATGAAAATACAAATAGTGCTTGTACTATAAAAAAATACGTTTAAAACATGTGTCCCATATTTTTCTAAATATGACACATTAAATACATACATAATTGAATAGATGGAGAATTCCGAAAATATGAAACTATTTATGCAATACTCAAGATTCGTCACATAGATTTGTATCAAGAGTTGTATCAAACTATGGATTATAAATCATTATTGTGAAATTTTACTCTCCCTCGCTATTTCTTTAATAATTATCATAATTTCAAATTATAATTAACACAAATCCATCCACATAGTGTTAAAGCTAAGAAAATTTATTCACTGTGCGTCATTTCTGCCCTTTCCACTGGTAAACACAGCAACCCAACCCCAACAAACGAGCAGCCTTCTTCTCCGCCCTCTTAGTAAGCCAGCGTACGGGCAACTTTCTTCTCCTTTCACTGCTTTTATTCTTTGTTTTGCTTTCATTTCTTGTTGTCGTCATCTTTTCTTCTCCCAAATCCTTTTTTCCCTTTTTTTTTTGGGGGGGGAGGGGGTATGTGCTATAGCTTTAGGGGACCTTTGCATATTATGCACTCCTAACAACTATGCCGCATACCAAATATTGTATTTTTTTTACTTAAAAAAAATCACAATGGACCCTTTTCTTGGAGGTGCAAAGGGCAAAAGTAGCTCAGAGGGCATAGGAAATAAATTTTGGTGGCCTTACTGATTGAGGGAAAATAGAATTTAGCTGTTACTATTTTGAAATAAAATAAAAGGTTAATTACACAAACTCTGCTGAGATTTGACCTATTTATAACGAGGTCCAAAGATTTGGAAAATCCCCCTAAAGCAAACAGACGGCCGTTAAGGTGGACGGTTTGAGTGAAATGACTATTACACCATTACCTGGAAAAAAAATAGATTTAAATTTGCCGAAGACAAAATTGTCCCTTACCTATTAGAATTACTGAAATGCCCTTCTGAGGGCGGTAAAGTAGAGAGGAAGATAGATTGTCTTCCTCATTCTTCTCACTCTCACAAAGAAAGAAAAAACCTCAATCTCAAGAAAAATCATCAGCCTACATTCCCAAAACCCATCTTCCTCTCAAACCCATCATTATCCTCTCCGTTTTGGATGTTGATTGGTGGCCATTGGAGTACACTTTGAAGGGAGAAGTTTGAAAAGAGTAGGGTTTACAACTTTTAGAAAGGTATGTTTTTTTCCTTTTAAAACTTGTTATTTTTGTACGATCTTGTTATTATTTTATATATTTTTTTGAAATTTGTCAATAAACACCGATTTTTTCTATTTTTAATCATAATGTATGGATTTTTTTTCTATTTTCTGTGGGTTTTCTATTTTTCCACCAAAAATGAACTTGAATAGGTATTTTAAACATGATTTAGCCCAGGCATGTTGATAGCATTCAGTTTCTAATGAACGATGTGGTAAGACTAATGTTCATGGACTGATTTTCGCTGTAACAAAATCTAGGACTATTCTGTTTGTTATAGAAAATCAGATGTTTTTATATGTAAATATCATAAAAGTAGAAGGGGATAAATGTAATGTTTTACTGCATTTAGTAATTTGTGTTTTTCAATTTTTTGTTACAAATATGGGTTCTGGAACTGTTGACCTTGTGTATATGCTTGACTCCACTTACAAGATTGAAAATGTAGATCCTGATGCATACACTTACGAAAAATTGATTGATGATACCGAGGGTATGCTAAGCGATGCAGCTTCTTCTGAAAATTCGCTTTTCATTTTTGGGCGTGATTTGGTGCATATTGGCTATAAGGAAAAGATGATAGAATGTGATTATATGTCTTTACAGAATATATTTAAGTTCAATCAAGGTATGAAAGAGATAGATATGGGCCCTTTCTAGGATTTGATGAATATCACCAGAAGGGACCATATGGAGATGCTAGTAGCAGTGAGTCTAGATGGAAACGATGGGTTGTTTTCAATTGCATTTACAGTTGTTGAAATTGAATGCAAGGAGAGTTGGGAATTTTTCTTTGAGTGCTTGAGGGATATGTTTGGAGGATTCAATAATGGCAAGCCCTAGACCTTCATGATTGATAGACAGAAGCTATTCCTATATTCTGTAGTCTTTTTGCAACTGAAATAGTTTTATTTGTTATTTTGTACATACTTAAATGCCTTTTTGGTTAAGTCTATAAACCTTTAGGGGGTAAATGTAATATCATATATAAATTTGATGTAGTATGTAAAATGATTGCATTTCAGACTGTTTGTTTGCTACATATGTACAATTTGAGGGGGGTAAAGATAGGATTATAACTATTTGATGGATGTGCATTTTAAGTTTGTTAAAGTTAAGGATTTTCTTGATATGTATTTACAAAATTGTAGGCTTTTCTAGGTATTGTCTTTTGCATGCAAGGTTTTATTGGTTTTTGTCAGGCTTTTCAAAATGTAAGGGGGTAAATGTAATCTTGCAATTACATTAAAGGGGTAATTGTAGTATTGGTAGTAACTAAATGATTTTTTTGTTATCTATTGTAAAGTTAAAAGGTTTCTGTAATATTATTTGTGACTTCTTCTTTTCTATTGGTAAGGCCTCATTGAAACTATAACTGAGCTTGCTCCCAATTCAGTAAATAGGAAGTGTTGCGGGCATATTTATGCCAATTTTAGACAACACTTTCCAGGAGTACTTTTGAAAAAATATTCTCGAATGGCTGCGCGTTCTTACAATGCCCAAGGCTTTAATTGGGCAATGTATAAGATCAGGGAGCATAGGTAGGCTGCCCATGATTGGTTGAAGGGAATTCCTATTCAACTATGGGCTAGGCATGCTTTTGATCCAAAGTTGAAGAATAATCTACTTCAACAAGTGCACATGTGGGGTAGAGGATAGTCTGGAGATGTTGCTTAAACTTGTCCTTTTATTTCATTTGTCAATCTAAATTTTTTAAAAACTCTATATTAGGGTTTGTTATTTTATAATTGTTAGGGAACTCTACAATGAATGTTTTTGTTATCTTGTTGGATAACTTACTAAAAATATTTTGTAAGTATTTTGATGATGAAGTTGTACGTTATTTTAGACTTTTGCAGTATTTAGAGTTGGTGCACAAATTTCAGCCTTTCTTTCTAACATGTTATGTAGTTTTATTCAAAGTTCAAGGGGGTATTTGCAATGTGTCTATATTTGTATTTCGGACTAGATTGGATTAAACTTGTATAAGCTTTTCATTATTCTAGGGGGGCAAAAGTAATGTTGTATATAGGCCATCTGTAAAAAAAATATTTGCATTAAGGGGATAAAAAATTATATTTATAAATGTAAAATCAATGATTAAATAAATCAAAATTATTGAAAATTTTGACAAATTGCCATCTGTAATGCTTTACAAAAAATCAACAAATAAAACCTTACGATCTTAAAATTATTACAAGTAGGTCCAAGGATATTTTTATCTCAAAAATAACTGCAACAATAACCTAAAGGCTTTTTTGAATTTTCATATAATTTTTTTGATGATGTCAGCATTTTTTTTTACACGGAGCTTGATGGAGTTTCAAAATTATAAAACAGAACAAAACCTCATAAAGGTATTTGTAATTTTCCCAAACCTTTGGATTTATTTGTAAATAGGCAAACCTTAGGGGGGCGTCTGTTTAGATAATCCTAAAAATAAAAGTGCACTTTTTTTTTAAAGCTTCAAAAAGCAGTCAAAGGAAGGATGTATATGCAGTCGATATACTTATATGATTAATACAATTGCTTTATGCAAAAAGATATGACCATATACGTTTACTGATTTTTTTCAGTAAAAGTAAATTACTATTATACCCCTCCCCCACCCCCAACCCGACAAAAATAAATAAATAAAATATAAAAGTGAATCATGAATCGTTGGACGAGTATATAATAATGTTATTCTAACTCTCAATTCCAATGGAGTAGTACAAAAATGACTAATACCAAAATTACAAGTTTACTCATAAAGTCACGGGATAATGAAAACAGAAAAAGGAAGTCAGTCAAGGGAAGAACCATGAACTTTTAAACCAAGAATAAATAGAGAAACAAAAATAAAATAAAATAAAAATAAAAAATATGATGCGACTGAGGTTGTAAGAAAATGCATAGAGTCACAGCTTTCATAGCTCAAGCTCAACCATGGGACCTAATGGGTTTCATCTATCAGGACTGAAGCAGCTCATCTACCGCTAAAGAAAGCTTTTGAAGTGATGTAAAATCAATCTCAGGCTGCGTCTGTTTAATATGTAAATCTTCATACAATCTCAGGATCAGTTCAATCTCTCCCAAATGAGGTTTAAGCAAACCAAACATATGCTCTACCATTCATCGTTCTGTATCAAGAATTTGTGACAGATCACAGCTTCTTAGAATTGGAAAACTATGAGACTAATGTGGTGATGTGTTAATATTTTGTTGTTGTTTGAAGGGCTCTGAAGTGTCATGTTTGTCATGACTAATAATGAACAGCAAAGGACAAAATACAAACTTCAAATAACCAAATTAAACAACACGTACCATGTAGATGTATATATCTATACCATGGAAAAGAGGGGGAAAAAACACATCAAGGGGCAAGAGTGGGAGAAAATATCAAGTCATGTATTAGGACGAAATAATCTCATGTTCATTGAGGAGAGCAGAATGGAGAGCAAGCATACCGTTAGCATATTGCTTTCTCACCTTCCTGTACTCCTCAAGCAGCACTTTGTAATGTTGTTCCACATCCTCAAACTCTACTTCACGACAAAACTTAGATGTAACCTGCATGAAAGCAGCTTCTGCTATATCCCTATGCTGAATCAACAAATCAAACAGGTACCTGGTATCTGACAATGAAATACTCAAACTCTGTGATCCCTCTGTTTTTTCTCCTCTGCCAGTGAGATACTTCATCCATCTTACATGTTCAAGAGGATCTTCATTTTTCTGCAGAGTGGCTTCTACATGTTCAACCGCATCTGAAAATTTTGATTCAGTGGTGATCCTACTGATCAAGTACTTAAAAATTGTCCTTTGGTTTTTGGAAAGCCAATCTCTTGTGTCTGGAGACGATGGCATTGCACCGACCAAGCAAGCCTTCCGAAACACTGGATCAAGATTGCCAATTAACTTTATCACAATATGCAATAGCTTCACAGATGCCACATGTACGCTCCATAGCACAGTGTCACCAGATTTGTACTGCAATGCTTTCGGTTTTTTATCCCAAGAATAGAGTGCAACTTGCATAAAACCTTCCCACCTGTCATGGGAATCATCGCAGTTGTTGAAATAATATAGTTGAAATTGCTGAAGATACTTTGAAATAGTTAGGATTATATTAGTTGTTGTATTAAATCAAGTACTTACTCAAATGGAGGCTCAATTTCAATGGCCAGAGTCAAATGCAAGGATATTCCAGTAGTGTTGTTCACTTCATCATCATCTACATCAGTTCTAGCTTCATGGGGAAAACCTCTTGGAACATATAAAATATCACCTTCTTTCAGCAGAAACTGTTGGTATCCATCAACTTTATGACTTTCATCCTCTGACTCATGCAAGCTATCACAAGGTTCATATAAGCGAGGTAACTGGAAATCTGGCCGCAGAAATATCGTCCATCTTTTAACACCAATAAGCTGGCATACTAAGACGCAGTGGTCATCACTGTGACGAGCCAAGCCTTGAGAATTCAATGGTGTCAAGTACATATTAACACCAGCTGAAGGCTGCCCAAAGAGAGCTGCCAACCCATCTGCAATAGCAGCCAAGGTTTGGTAACGAAATTCCATTCCACGTAGCGCAATTGAGTAACCCTCCTTGAATGCTTCTTCACATTTCAATATATCGTTAATACTGAGAATATGAGGAGCTAGGGAGCAGCTAGAGCTTAATTGCTTTTGCTCCTGAAAATAGTGCAACTCTCTTTCTCCGCACTGTGTTTTTACAACACGAATATCCTGATGATAGATTATTGGGTAACCAAGATTATTCTTTATCTCCTTGATGACATGAAGAATATCTAGTTCATCAGAGACAATTGCTGGGCAAGAAATAATGCATTTCAGCATGGAAGGAAGGAAGGTAGGTATAGCCTCTTTCAAACCAAGATACCGAATAAATGGACCAAAAATACCATCCTGACCTAATGGAGCCTTTGATCCATTCTTTAAAAGCATAGGAGATATCTCCCAAATCTCTGATAAAAATTGCTCGATACTTACTTTCCCCAAATCAAAAATTCTTTTGTTAACATGTTCAAAATCTATGGGTACTCGGTGTAGACCATAAGAAATAGATAGCCTGAATATACTTTCAGCCAAATTATTCGTCCTGATGTCACTTATGCACAACTCATTTCCCTGATCACGTCTTAAAGAACTGCTACATAAACTCTGTTTATGTGCTTGTCCCCACAGTATTTTTAAATGCACTAAGAACTTTTCAGAAAGCTCTTTTGGTATACGCTGCAGCTGCTCAATTGTGCAGGAGTTGATAAGAGCAACGGCACCCTGAAGAAGCAATATTAGATACTCATCATCCTTCAATAATGTCATATCAGCAGTGAGAGAAACTGTTGTGGCTGGAGATTTAGATTCCTGTATGAAGCAAAGGCTAATTGATGCGAAGTCAGAGAAAATGATGCCTTCAGCAAGAAACTGGCAATGCAAGCACTAAATTGTAATAGACCATCAGAACCTTTGAGTCCCATTGGATCTCAATTTTCTGGAGTCCAAATAATAGTCTTTATACATACTTCAATGCTACTTAAGAAAGCCATTAGCGTAGCATGTAATATACTGTTCGATCAGGGCACTTTTCGGAGGGCATCTTATTGTTTTTCCCGTTAACAAACATAACCACATGAATATTACAATAAAATTCTAATAATATGTAAGTGTTGTTACACCGAAGTCCACAAATTCTACCATGCTCAATACCATGAGATTCACTCATGAACACACGAACAACCATGTAATAACTAAGTATCTTGAAAACATAAAAGCCACACGCATGAACTATTGAAGTCATGCATTCAATTGATTTTTACCCCATTTGAAGTGGTAAACTGGTGGTCTAAGCTGTGTCTAAAATGACCAAAACTGAAGTTTTCGATCAGTAGCGGACTTGAGATTTTGGCATCTAAATCATTTTCTCTTTATAAATCAAATTCAAAGAAGAATGCTCACAGAAGATTCTTTATTGCAGAGAATTCAAGCAGCCGCCGTCGTCCAACTGATGTCGTGGATAAATCCAACACCGCATTGCAGGCGGCCATTGCAATTGCCCTTTTCGAACTTCCTAACAGTGAGATTAAGGCCCTCACTATTTCATCCTCCGCAGCAATCGTTTCATTCATCTCAAATGATGCTAGTGATGCAGCACCTATAATCTCCGCACTTTTACACACAATTTCAGCACAACTGTTGCAAGAAAAGAAAAGAAGGAAAAAAAAATAACTAAAGTAGCAACCACACTGCCAATTAGGCTCAAACAACAACACTATAGTCCAACATACAAAATCAGTAAATATAACAAAAGATCGAACATATAAAGCGCAAAAACTAGTAAATTGCAGAAATTTTAGATTATTATTACTTGAATTTAAGAAGCGACGGAAGCAAGGAGGCGACTGGGGACAAGTGGACGTGGGGAAGGGACAGAAATACTTTGTTCAAGCATTTCTTGATGAGGGCCCTTCTATTATGAGATTGAGAGCAAATGGCTGCTAAAAGTAAAGGAAACAGTGTTTTTTGATACTGTGTTTTCCTCTTCTTCTTCTTTATGATTCTTCCATGGCTCTTCATCTTCTCCTGCTGCTGCTCTTCCATGATAATTTTCCTTCCAATCAGCAGGAAAAAGCGATGGTTATTGCCTTATTGGGACCTTCAAGAAGTGGGCCTGAATGGCTGCCATTAGAGGCCGGAAGTTTGCTAGCCCATGAAGCCTAAAGAAATAAGCCCAATTCAGGTGGAAATTACCCATAACTTTGTATTGCTGGTTGCTGCCATTTTGCATTTCGTCCAGGACTTCAAAAATTATTTCTCGTGGGATAAGACTTTACTTGTTGAGAAGATGAATGACAAAACAAAACGGATTGAATTCAAATTCATGTTAATTAATTGATCTGCGCTTCGCTATAAAATTAATATCAATCACTAACATTAATTAATTAATCTACGCTTGACAATAAAATTAATATCGATCACTAACATTAAGTAAGATTGAGAATATAACTACAAATTTAATTCTAATATGACTAGTTGTACTGTTTGTTTAGCTACTAAGTTTGCTCGACTTGACTCCAGTATCAATAAGAACTCAACTTTGTGCAGAATTGATTCTCTAAATGGTAATATTTGGTTTAGCTTTGAGGTTTTACTCTACTAAAATCAACTCAATTCACTACAAATAATTTTATCAAGACCAAATACTTCAATTTTTAATATTTACAAATCATTGAATGATCTCAGAGTAATTATACCTTGAATTGTCGCAATTATAAGTCAAACCTCAGTTAATACCTTTTATATCCAAGGATGCATAAGATGTGTCTTAGGATTAGACTTTTGTCATATTATATTGTTTAGGCAACAAAGTAGAGAGTCGTTGAGAGATCATAAAAGAACAATAAAGGTGGGATGTTATCATGTGAAGAAACAAACACAATTCACAAGGCTACCAGTATGGCAATTTAAATTTTCTGTTTCATTTTCATTTTTATTTTTTATTTTATTTTATAAATATACGACATACATATTAAATATTTTCTTATCAAAATAATTGATAAAAATTAAATACATTTGATATAAATATTATAAGTTAAAATATAAAATAAAATAAGGAATAAAAATAAAAAATTCAAAATGTCAGCATGACCAATGATTTCGGTTTAGAGTAGGCCAGAAAGGATGCTATATGACAATCCTACAACTATTCATTCTACTGCCTTCGCATCGATTGATAGAGAAAAGAGATGCCCTGTTCGGGGTCAAAAGCAGCACTCTGCCAGCACAAGAATGCAGCCATTCCTTGAAACATTGCTTTCGTATCCATTTTACCATAGGAACTTGCGCGCCATATGTTACCAATCAAATTATATATAATAATATCAATATCATATTCTCATCCAATTATTCAAAATTAACTTGAGTCAATATTGTGGGGCAATAGTGTCAAAAACAGAGAATTACCACTCTGAACCGCTAGATTATACACAAGGACATCAACATCTTATTTCATGTACCATCATAGTCTCATAGAATAATTCTCGATCAACTTGGATACATATCCGCGCGGATAGAATGAGAAAGTGATGAAGCTAAATCCTTCAGACAGCAGTGAAAAAACATAAAACCCTCCGGCAACGCATGTACTGCAAGTCACGCACGAATACAAAACACTTATTCTGGAAAGGTTTTCTCTTCCGATGAAAGGGAACTGTATTTATAGACCATAATACCAACTTACTCTGTATTGACAAGCTAAAAACCCCGTGTGACGTCCGTACATACTCCCAAACGGAACATTAGCAGTTGATCGCCTCAAAAGTAATACCATATTACAATTCTTCAATCACCGGATGAAAATCTTGGGAAAGCATTGAGAGGGAAAGGGTAAGATCTGCTATTAACTTGCCGCGACTAAATATTTATGCAGCTTACATCTAAGTTTTACTCAACGGTAGAAGTTAAAAGATTACTGGCTCAAAGATCTTCCTTCTGCACAGTAGCAAGGCCTAGAAGTTTTGCGAGTTCTCCGCTTTCATATGCTTCAACAGTATCTGCTACCAAGTAATTCAATCTTTCACGCAGGAAGTGGGCCAATAATGTAACTTTAGAGAAATCATCATTTAACAAGGTATAGATGAAACGAGTACCATCAGAACCACCTAGATGCTTTCCGTTGATGAAAACCTGTGGTACCGTTCGCCTCCCAACAATCTCACTCAAAGCATCTTGAATTTTTCCGCCATCATCTGAACATTATAAGCAAACATGAAATTTTATACGAGACACAACATAGGCAATTTTCTTAACTTGGCACCTTATGAATCAGATTATTATTCATTTTCTGAGCTCATTTCCCCAGAGGGCACAAATGCTACTTTTGTGTCTCTAGAAATTGATGAATCAACTATTATTTCAGAATGCACTATGTCTCCTTTCTTTATAATGACATTCAGTCAAACAAGTTCAACAGAAAAGGACACAGTACAATATGATGAAAGGGTGTAGATAAACCAGGCAAAGAATCAACTGGTAGGATTGTAAATTCATCCCATAGTAGATTTTTCTTTATATTAATAGTTTATATGCTTTGCAGTTTCTTATAATTCAAGATTCAGTGGCTTATACTTCACATCATCCAAAGAATGCCTGCATAAGAACTGTCAAAAGGATAAATGGAGAGCTTATGAAGGACAAACCTCTCTCATCAAATTCTACAACATATGGCTCTTGCTGCAACTCTTTAAAGACAGCTTTTGCCCTTCTGCAGTATCTGTGCATATCAATTACAATAACATTAAATTAAATAGTCAGGGTCACACATGCTTCTTAATTTTTGCGAAATTTCCAGAAATATCCTTCAATTTTGAAAATAAAACCAAGCATTTTACAAAGCAGAAGTACTAGATATTGTTGGTGATTGCCAGACGACAGCTTATAGGAACTAAGTTTATCCACAAATACGAATATGTCCCATGAAAAACTCAGCCATTTCCTTGTAAAACCTCGGGTTTCCGGACAAGGGACTACATTAACCAAGCAATGTTAGAATTTAGAGGGGAAAAAGAAAACCGGCATCACAAGCATCTAAAGTCACTCATACCGAATTGTAAACTCTAAAGATGATACAGCGATGTTCAACGACAAGGAAAATTGAGTGATTGACTTATCATGAACCCAAGCTTGTTTCTGCCTCATAATTGCATTAGACAATATGCATGCTGGACTCTTAGGATACCCTGGCTGAGGATTAAGAAGTTTCAAAAAGTGAGGAATTTACGGTACAAAATTAACATCAGATTAAAAAATTCCTAACTTCCAATTAAATAAACAAAATATAACGTGTCAGTCACTCACCAAACAGCATAACTTTAGTGTTCATGTATTCGTCGGTGAGCAATACTTTCTTAACCACCGACTGCGGAAATCCGAATGATTACTCCAACAATAGTCAAATCTCTTATCACAATCCCAAGATAAAAAAATGTTTCAAATATTGCATTAGGATTCACAGATTGGGATCATAGAACTCCGATTGATGGAATCTTCTACTCAAATATAAGCTCAATTATCTCTAATTACAATTCGAAGGCTTCAGTTCATTGACACAGCAAACACATTCTGTCAGTTTTATGCTAACAAATCCTCACACTCAATCTAACTTGGATGACACTTAAAGAAAAAATAAATAAATAAATAAAATGCAAAAAATATAAACGAAAACTCAATTCAACTCACTTACCAGATATAAGAATCACACCCGAAAAACAGTAGACAAAACAAACAAAAAGTGAAACAAATAAATTAACACACACAAAAAAAAAACTCCCACACACACACACACACACACACACAAAACAAGAAAATGGGAAAAGGGATCGTACGGGCAGTAAGATTTGGAGAAGATAATAATGGAATGAGCTGAGATGGTCTTCTTCACGAACGCAGCTGGCTATTTGGGCTTGACATCAACAGACCCGAAATATGATGTCAGCAAAATCCCGGCAAATAGGAATGTGATCGCCGATGTGAACTGCAATGATACTGAGCTTACAGCAGCCATTTTACTATTCAAGATCCCAACTTTTTTGACACCCCGATTGATAGATTGACGGGGGCTTTGCACAGAATCTTTCCTTTTGATTTGGGGAGAGCACCTTTTTCAAGTTACGCTCTTGGTAGAAGCAAATCTTTGCTAAGGGATTGATTATGATCAATGAACAGAAGTCATTTTGTTTTCTAAGAGTAATTCGTGTTTGAAACGGTAACAATAGGATATTCGGTGCTGTTTGGATTTGTTTTTTTTAAAGGGGTAAATTGGACTCGCCACTTTATAATATTTGTAATTGGTTGGTAATCCCTACAAAATAAAAATTGACAAAAAAAAATTTATATTTAATTTAAAATTGCTCACTTAACCCAACAACCTCTTGTTTCTTGTTTAATGTTTATTGAATAGTAAAAAGATAAAATTATCATTAATTAAAACTGAAATTCAAACAATATTTATTTTTATCTTATGTATTATTTATATAATTTTTTAATTATTTTTATACATTTCAACTTAAATAATATTTAATATTTATAAAAAGAATATATAATATGTTTCTATTTATACTTAAATATATAATATGTATACATGTATAAGTTTACCTATAAATATATACAAATGTATTTTTTATTTATATATTAATATGAGATAATTCAATAGGCCCAACAGGCCCAACTTCAAATGAGACAGTCCATGAGGCCCAACGTGATACGGGATAATCCAGTGGGCCCAACAAGCCCAACTTCAAACGAGACAGCCTATGAAGCCCAAAGGTACATCTATCTGGTCGACCTGTATCGACCTCATTTGGTAAGCCCCGTGATCGACCCATATCGATCTAAGGGCCACTTCAGAAGTTTTAGCACTCAAGTCCGGTCGACATGAATCATCCTTCGAGTATAAATCAGACAGGTCGAACCCCTCGACACGGGTGACACATGGCAACTGATGTAACCACTGCCAACAACTCCAACAACTCTGACAACCCTGCCAACAACTCTGGCAGGGACGTGTTCCTACTGGCATGATTATCCGGAAAAATAGGAGATTAAACCACCTGGCACAGTACCGGGATCTGGACATGGAATGACTCCCAACCCCCTGTCATGGGAAAAGCCAGTACATCTGATAAGGGTACTTAGGTAAAATCACACCCACAGCAGGCTATAAATACTACAAGTACAACCACGCTCAAGGTAATAACATTTATACTATTCACTATATACTATCTCTATTCTCTGCTCTACTGAAAACTAACTTGAGCGTCGAAATACCTTAGCCGGGGGCCTCTCGGCTAGTTGACGTGT
>JACGDI010005857.1:46245-60144 GCA_014898725.1 Jacaranda copaia
CTGCCATGGCCACCACACAGAGGCTATGGCTGCATGTCTGATGCCGCCATGGCCATGGCAGGGGCGACCATGGTAGCCATTTGTAAGTAGTCATGGTTGTTGTGTCTTATGCTGCCATGGCCGCTTAGGGGGTGGGGGGAGCAAAGTAGGAGAGGGATGTGGATGGGTTTGGGTCATTGATTTTTTTTAATATATTATATTATTTATTTTAAATTGTTGATTTCTATAAAAAAATTTAACGGTTGATAAGTGAGGGCAAGATAGTCTTTTTATACATACAAATGCATAACAAATTGTGCACACCTACGCGGAAGTACACTAACCTTCTGAAGGGTGCTCATTGCATGATTTTAAAAAATACATGAATTTTTTTTGTTAATTTTTATTTCACAGGGGATTATCAACCAATTGCGAATATCACAGGAGGGCGCCATGCAATTTAACCATTTTTAAGGTGTTTTTATTTTTTCATGAAAATAAATAGAAAAAAATAGTTATAAATATATTTTTGAAAATGAATATTATTTAGAAGTTTTGTTTAAAACGTAATGATTATTTAGAATTGAAAATGAGTTCTATTTGAAAAATATAGTGTTTTATATTAAAAATCATGCAAATATAAGTAGAAGAAATTAAAAAGTGAAAATGGAGAAAAAGTATAATAGTGTGTCTGAGAAAATGTTCTAAAATTGAAAATATATATGAAAATAGAGGAGAAGTTGATAACTTTTTCTATTTTCATTTTTAAGAGAAAATGAAAAAGGGTTTTGAAAACAAAACCAAATGGGCACTTATTGTGTTTTTATCAATTCAATTAATGAAGCACAACTCATAATTTTCTAGTAAAAATTTAATGTATAAATCAAATTTAAAATAATTACTAGGGTAAATAGCATTTCATCCCTCTAAATTTAATTGCTTCGACACATTACCTCCCAAAAAATTACTTAAAACCACTTCACTCCCTCAATTTAGAGTTACTGGAATAATTTGCCCCCCAAATACAATTTCTTGCATATCGTGTGGCCAGAGAAAAGGCTATTATTGTCATTTTCTCTTTTTCTAACCTTTTCTTGCTCAGGGGAAAAAAAGAAGAAGAAGAAGAAACAACTACTCTTGTCACTTCTATATTTTCCAACTCAAAAATAAAGAAATTTATCTACTAACAATAATAGGATACTATGGTTCTTATTCTTTTCTTACATTCAATTAGCGCATTTGCCTTCTTCTATTATTTAGAGAATTAATTGTTGATTGAAATACAACTGAATGAGTTTTAATACACATATTTTAGTTAAAACCATTTTTAGTTTTTCATTCATGTGACAGGGATGGTAGTTGTGTTGTAAGTGATATATTCAAATGATTAATTCATTTTGTTGTCTGGTAAAATGCTCTGCTAGCTACATTAAAGGAACAAAATCACTAACCTTATTATTACTCTAAAATAAATTTTTTCATACTTTATAAAAAGACATTTTTAGGAAATAATAAAGCTCATTCTTCATTGTAGTAACATTAAAATTATCCATTCAATCTTTAAGGAATCAGAATCATTAATCTTGTCATTTCTCTAAATTATGGTCATACTAATTAAAAAAGGAACAAGTGAGAAGTGCTCACATACTACACTTTTTTTTTCTTTTTTGGGCTAACAGACGATTCACTCTTTCAATTACACATATAATTAATTAGTTTAACAAGAAATGCACTTTAGAAAAGCCCTCTTAAGCGAATATATATAATATATTATGTAAAGTGTCACACAAATATGATGAAGAATGTGGGAAAAGGTGAAAATGCGAATAGTAACATTTTCTCCAACCATATCTGCCAAAAATTATATTTGGGGAGCAAAGTGTTCCGATAACTCTAAGTTGAGGAGTTGAAGTGGCTTTAAGTAATTTTTGAGAGGTAATGTGCCAAAATAATTAAATTTAGGGGGTGAAATGCCACTTACCATAATTATTAGGAGTATTTATAATGTAATATGACTTTTGATATTGGATAACCCAACAGGCCCAACCCAACAAGTTATTGACTCTAGAAAATCTTCCAGATCCACTTAACATTTATAGCCCAATGGCACTTCTGGACCCAGTTGGGTCGGGTAACTCGACCATAACCGCCCGATCGAGCGAATTTTTCTCAACTGTATCCAATGGGAGGTTTCGAGCCACTTTGTCCGTTTAGCCATCCTTCTAGTCGACCATCTTGTCTGATCAGTGATAAATCAACTAGAATGCTCACTCTGGCGCTAACTCATATCCTTGTTGCATTCAATGCTCTGACAAACAACGTACCTCCACATTAATGGCCATGTCATCCCAGTACAGTCTCTGCCACCAACTCTGGCAGGAAGACTCATCCCCAAAGTACTATTCACCCTAGAAAGCAGGAGATGATGCCACTTAAAATAGTACTAGGATTGAAAATGATCAATAACCCCTAGACAAGGACGAGAGCCCTCTACACTTGATATGTAGGGGCATCTTAGACATATTATCCACCAGGAAAAGATTATAAATATCTCACTGCCAGCAACCATCCAGGTATGCTATATACACTATATGCTCTTACTCTACTACTCGATTACCTCATTTGACAAGAATTGACTAGAGTGTTGAAGTGCTTTAGCCGGGGGCACTTTGACTAGTTTAACGTTTACTATTGGTTGCAGATCTTAGTCTAGGAAAAATATGACCGTTGGATAGTTCGACCTCCCCAGTTAAATTAGCTCAAACACTACTCTACTTACTAAATACAACTTTTAACCTCGTCAACTTTAAAATAATTAATTTGATGTATTATTTAATAAATTGATAAATTTAGTCTTTTTCCAAAAAGAAAAGGTCATAAGATAGTTTTATTTTCTCTATCCTTTGTCGGTATTTTTGTCAACTATTTTATCTCATTTTAATTTTGCTTTCACTTATTTTATAATTCAAATAAGAACATTAAAATTATGAACAAATTATAATATTATAAAAGAAAATAAATATTATACTATTTTTGTTGTAAAATTTTGAGCATGCACATCAAATATCACAATTACTTCAATAAAATAATTAATTATATTGAAATTATTTAATTTAATTTAAGAAAATATAAAATGACACACAGTTACTAGGGAATGTAGTTCGCAATTTCTCATAGAATTGCTAAATCATAAGATCCCAACATGTAAAAATATGTTAGGATCCCCTCTTTATTTGGTTTTTATTTTGTCAAAATTAAACTATAATTTTCTTAAATTTGTCGAGATTTGCTATGCAAACTTTCTTTTACAGATTAAGAAAACTAGTCATTGCTTAAATTATGGATGATCAAGAATCTTACCTTAGGGCCCGTGTTCTAAGTATGGTAATTTATTGTTGCACTCATTAAGGAAATTGAACTAGTACCAGCAAGTAAACTTAATTTTGATCAAGAAATTTACTGTAAGTATAGTAATTTATCGTTGCATTCATTAAGGGAGCAAAATCAATACTAGCAAGAAAACTTATCTTTGATAGCTTAATTCCAGCCACAATCAGAGTAGTCTCATCAAGAGAAAGTTTCAACACATTATTCAAACTCTCATAGTATTTAAAGGATGCAAGAGGGACTGAGAAAAATATGTTTGAAAGTGATTTTTAATTAGAAGGTTGAGTTAAAATTAGCTCTTATAGCTATTTTCATGTTAGACTCTCTCTCAATCTCACTTATAGGCTAGCTATATGCTTACAATTGCATGTGAGGTGTTAAGGAGTCAATTTTTTATTAATGTACTTTTGTACTAATTATCTTTTTGAATGAAGTGCCTATTAGATTTCTAAGTCTTGTATCTTATGCAATGGAATAAGCTTATTAAATCATTATAAATTTAATGTCATATTTTCTCTATTGTTTATTATTTTTGTTACTGTTGGAACTTCAATTATAATTGAAAGTTCCAATTTTTTATTTTCTGAAGTATTTAATTATAACTCAAAAGACTCTTTTGAGTCAATTTTCCAGTGGGTCCTTGTATTCTTTCAAAATATAATTGAAGCAATTTATATATATGTATGGATATGTGTATATATATAGATATATCAACATTGGCCTCAAAAACAACAAATTTCCCAAGTTGGAGAAACCTTTTCCCATAGTTAATTGTGCGGGAAATGGGCTGAGCACAGGTTTCAAAGCAAAGCACATGAAAAATCTGGCTTTTCTAGTAATGCTGCAACCACCAAAAAGCAGGAAGGGCCCATTCTTGATTTTTATTTGTTTATTCCATCAAGACAAAATTAACATAGTATTTACATTATAAGAGCACGATAGAATTGAGGGTTCAATTTACTACTACTTAACAATGTACAAGAAAAGAAAACATTTTTTATGAGCCATTTGTTGCTACAAACAAAGTAGTTCGAACTCTGTACTCCAAGATAAAATCACTTAATTATGAATTTAATATGCTTAATATGCATCCGTTAAACAAAACAATTGATGAAATATTATTTGAAATAGAAATTCTATGATATGGGAAAAAGAATACCTCAATGGGAGGCTAATAATGGTTCAGTAATCAAGCTGCATAACATATGACTTTGGGTCCTCCATTGCATTCTATATTTCATTTTTTATTTCAATATAATATATATACTAAGTATATTCAGTTCTCTATCAATTATTTTTATAAAAAAATATTTAATACACTTATCATATATCTATGAAATGAAATAAAAGACGAAACACAAATTAGAACAAAGGATTTAAACTAATAATATATGACCTATCCATTTTCAGAACAGTGCAAGTGTTTGTTCTTAAGATAGGCATTATTCCCATTTATCACGTTTCTTCCTTGTAATAGGTTATGAACAGATATTCTTTGTTTAATACATAAGCTGATTGGGCTAAGAATGTCTTTATGTGGATAAGAAAATATGGAGGTTTTGAGACATTTATGTCCACTTGCATTAGGATTGTAACAATTCATCAAAAGCAAAAATGGGATTGTAACTATTGTAGAGTACCTTTTCTTTGAGTCCACTCGGTTGTGTTGGCAAGTTGTGTTCAAATAAAACAATCAAATAAGACCAAATTTAAATCATTTTTAACGGCTGGAATCCTTTATTTTATTTTATTTATCAAGTATACTAAATATCTCCTTAAAAAATTAATGTACTTGACATGTATTCGTCAAATTAAAATAGGAGATTATACAAAATAAAAGAAGAATCCAAAGTATATTTCTAGTGCTCACTTACATACTAACATTTTACCATGAAATTTAAACAATCTATCAATTTATTTTACATTGGATGTTACCGTACTCCCAATGTCTGATGCACATGTCATTTTGGATCATCTATTTTAGCAAGAATTTTACCTTGAAGTATTATGCGCGTTTGGATCATGTCATATATTTCCACTAGAGATTTTTGTTCTCATGACAATCATCCAACCCAATATGACATTTATGTGCTTGATGCAGGACTTAACCCAATAACTTACAACATGAGCTCGATGGCAATCACTTAGAACACGAATTGACAATAAAAATGCGCTCGTTACAAGACTCAACCCAACAATCTATGTCATGAACTTGATGATATCCACTTATAACACAAACTAACAATAGCCATTCACTCATTATGAGACTTAACTTGATAATCTATGGCATGAACTTCACGACAGTAATTCATCATTCGTATAAAAATATTAAATATTTTGATTATAGGATATGCACATTTGGATCATATCATGTATTTCAACTGGATTTTTTTGTTCTGACAAGCATGCAACCCAATATGATATTTATGTGCTTGATGTGGAACTTAACCCAATCACTTACAACATGAACTCGACGACAATCACTTGCAACACAAACTGACAACAATCATGCATTCACTACAATACTTATGAAACTTTGATAAGTTTAGACACGAGTTCGACGAAAATTATACTCCATTTATATAAAAATATTAAATAGGTTTGGTAATAGGACATGATATAGATTTAGCGTGATCTCGTCGTTTGGCGTTTTGCACCAGGGAGCTCCCGGCTGCTATACATACACTTTACACACACCACACACAGAGACACATATACAACCTGATCATGTGATCAATTTTTTTCAATCTGAGAAGTGAAGCTTCTGTCTGTCCTTGTGAAACAAAGGCCCCCTCAAAAGTCCTCCTCTCTATTCCATGTCATTCCCTATATATTCACTAAATATAATAGCTTCAAGAAATACCGATTCCGTTGGATCCCTGTCCTTTTTCCTGCCTGCATTTTCTTGCACCAGAATCTCTCCCTCAAATGGGCGCTTTCAATCTCTTGCCCTTCTTCTTCCTCTGCTTTTTCTTGATTGTAATCCAACATTATCCGTTAAAACCAGCACTAGCTGCAAATATAGACGCCGGTGAAAACTCGACGCACACGCCGCCGCCACTTCCGCCGCCTTCACCAACGGCGGCCAGATCAAGAATCACCCCGTTCAAGCCCAGCATAGCCATAGTTGTAGGAATTCTTACCACCATTTTCTCAGTCACTTTTCTGTTGCTTCTATACGCGAAGCATTGCAAAAGAAGCACATATATCGCCGGCAATTCCAGGGGTTATAATTATCCTCTTTCCAGAGGAAACTCAGGGATCAACAGGAAAATAATCGAATCGCTGCCAATGTTCCGATTTTCATCTTTGAGAGGACAAAAAGAAGGCCTAGAATGCGCCGTTTGCCTGAACAAATTTGAGGCGGATGAGGTTCTCAGGCTGCTGCCCAAATGCAAGCACGCGTTCCACGTCGAGTGCGTCGACACCTGGCTCGACGCGCACTCCACGTGCCCACTGTGTCGACACCGAGTTGACCCGGAGGATGTGCTTCTCGTCGACCACCACGACGGCGGCGGCAGCAGGTCACTAGACAATCATAATCGGAGCGGTCAGTTTACGCCGCGGAACAGCGATGATGGGAAAGGAAAGGAGCACGTGAAGTCCAGAATCTCGGGGCGCCACTCTTCTGCCGGCGAGAGAAGAAGCTCCCTGGAAATTATTGTGGAAAATCCGGGTGGCAGGATTTCATTGGACAGCTGGAGTTCCAGGAGAAAAACAGGGAATCCCGAGTTGGAAAACAGGGAACCCATCTTGAAATCATTGACAAAGAAGAGTGGAAATTGCAAGCACGAAAAAGGCGGGCCAATGTCGGAAAATCCACTAGACAGCTGGAAAGCATTCAGGAAAGACGGGCAGCTGATGGTGCAAGGAGACAAGCATCGCCTGGAACACCGGATCATAATATCATCGAGCGGGATGGCGGAGGAGGAGAAGCAGCAGAGGAGGCGGTGGAGCGACGTCCAGGCGGCGGAATTCTTGTATTTGAGATCAGAAATGATACTGGTGAAAGAGGGTTGTGGCAGGGGAGTAATAAATGAGAGAAGTATGTCGGAAATAACAGGGATGAGTAGGTATAGGAGTAATAATGGGAAAGAGGGGAGCGAGAGACAGGAAGAAGGGTTGTGAAGAGGTGGTTGGATTGGATTTCTCAATCCCAACACCAGCAGAAGACAGCTGTAAAATCTTCTTCTTCTTCTTCTTCTTCTTCTTCTTCTTCTTCTTCATATTCATCCATTGTTGTTTAGTTGCAGAGATCAAAGATAATATATACAATGGTTGATCAGAATTCATTTGATTCATTATTTGGAGGGTTGGTGCTGTGCTATGGTTGCCCATAGTCGTCAAAACCTACATTATTGTTGAAGTTGCTGTTTTTTGAGTTACTTTTGAAACAATGATCATTCATACCATGAAATTCATCCAGACAAAACTTTAAAAAGCTTTAAATACTTTGAATTTAAGCCAAGTTCACATCCAAATGGTATGGGAGATAGAATTGAATCTCCCTTTTTTACTTGTTTCCATTGAGTTGTACAAATTTGCACACACATAAAGAATCATAAAAAAATTGTTTTACTGTCATTTTGACGAAACTTCAACTAATTATATTATAAAAGGAAATAACAATCTTGCAGTTTTTTTCCTTGCTAAAAATGTATTTGTAATTCAACACAATTCCTTTTCTCAAAAGACTTTAACTTGTTCCCATAAGAAATAAATTAATTCTGCAACTTTTTATTCAATTTTTTGTGGAGTCAAATTTTAATTAATATTGATATAAGATAGTCCAATAAGCTCACTTAACATGTACGGCCCAACATCACTTCTGGGCTTAAATAGGCTAGACCACTCGACAGCAACTATTTGGTCGAGCATGTTGTTCTCGACCGTACTCAACGAAAGGCTTTAAGCCATTTAACCTGTTCAACCATTTCTTTGGTCGACTATCCCGTCTGTTCGACCATAATCAACCGGATCGCTCACTCCAGTGCTGACTCATATTCTCGCCGTATTTAATGTTCTAATAAACAGCATGCCTCCACATTAATAACGCAGGACAACCGATATAGTTTCTATCGCCAACCCTGCCACCATCTTTGATAGGAGGGCGTTTACCCAAAGTATTGTTCACCCTGAAAAATAAGAGATGATACAACTTGGAACAGTATTGGGATCAGGAATAATCATTAAGCCCCAGGTAAGTACAAAAGCTCTCTACACCTAATAGGGGCACCTTCAACATATTTACACACTTGGAGAAGGCTATAAATATTTCATTGTCAGCCACGTTCCAGGTAATACCAAATACACTATAAGCTCATAATATTCTATTCAATTATTCTCCTCCGACCAGAACTAACTTGAGTGTCGAAATACCTTCACCTGGAGCACTTTGGCTAATTTAATGTGTGCTGTTGTTACAGATTTTAGACCTCGAGAAATACAGCAATTGGATCATTCGATCTCCCTATTCGAATTAACCTAAACACTACTCATTTCACTATAAACGACTTTCAATCTTATCAAATACAAATCAGGTCCCAACAATTTAATTTATTCCATTGTTTGAGTCATTCAAGCTATGTTCGTATAGCTTGATTTAGAGTAGTAATTGAGAGAGAAGAGGCATACATTCTTGTGTCAATTTGGGAGAAAAGAGGCACGCATTCTTGTGTCTTATCTTACCCTGTCTTGACAGGTATCAAAATTTAATAATAAATTTCAATCATTTATTATAATTTATATTTTATCTTCTATTTTATTTTATAAATATATAATATTTATTAAATATTTTTTTATAAAAATATATATTTGATAATTAAATATACTTAATATATACATCAAGTTAAATAGAAAAAAAACATTGAATGAAATAAAGAATTTAAGTGCGTAAAATTGGATAACACTTTCTGACATGGTGGGTTTTTAAGTGCCTTAAAAACCAGTGCAAGAAAAATGTACAAGAAAACTAGTAAACACATATCCTTTGCTTTGCGGGCAAAAAATGGCCACAGGGTAACAAGAATTCTTCCTCAAGATGCAGTCGCATTTAGAGCCTATTAAGACAATCACCGCCGCAAATCATGTGAGAATTTTGACATTTATGAATACTTTGGTTCGAATTTAATGAGAGTTTTTAAAAGTTAAATTTAGTGATTTTAAATTAATAATTTCATCTCGTTGAAGAGATGTTTGTTTAAGTGTTATATGCCAAAATTAATAAGAAAGTAAATGAGTAAATTGAGCTAAAAGAATAGATAATAAGTTAAGGAATAGCTAAGACATTTGTGTGGATGGATGGCTTAAAAGTATCCATCATATATTGAAATCTAAAACTAGAATTGAGTTAGTTAAATAACTTGAAAATGGCTTAAAGGGTTGGATTTATTTGGAGGTACCCCGAGCTCTTGGAGGAAAGAGAACCTAAATGAGCGTGGATTTGGGTTTGAGTTTGCTTGCAATAAACCACACACACGTGTGCCGTCGGCTCAATTTGGATCATAGCATGGGCAAGGGTGCAATCCGAATATTATCTTTTTAGAAAAAATTTATTCAAAAATAAATAAAATAATTTTTGTTTATTTCTAATAATTGTATTCTATATAATTATTTTTTATTTCGGTTTCATGACCAATATAATGGTCATGACCGAAAGTTCCAAAGATTCCTTTGTTGATGGTCATGTCCAAAGATTTTAAATGCAACCATGTTTGTTCATTTCTATAACTATGTCCTTAAAATTTTAAAATTAAAGGTCATAAGCTTGTGACATGGCTAATAGGTATACGATCATGCCTCATGCCATTAAACACCTAGCATCTATAAATATGGGGGGTTACATCATACATTCGTGCATTGTTCATCAGAAAAAGCATACAATATACATATGCATACACAACATTCATTCTAGCAATAGAGGTTCTAATCAATTAAGGTTCGGAGTCCAGACAATTGAAGTGCAGCCTTTGTCTAGCCGAGCCGTTATATCTTGCGAGGTTGTCCATTGGAAATCTTCATGCACCATTGGGAGGCGAATAAAACCTTAAGGAAACTATGTTTGTGCAAACCTCAACTCAATTAAAATGTTAACAAAATTTCTGTTCCTAGTTTGTTTATTAAATTTATTGAACTTCTGTCTGTTTAATTTCTAGTTCTCATAATCTATGTTATGATGATTTATATTCTATGTGTTGATTGATTATGCTATTGTTTCCAACAAATCACTATTAAAATGCAACTAATGTGATCAGAAAAAAGCTCTCCCCTTTATCACCGTTTATCACCGTTATTATGGCATAAACACTTCATAACAGAGTGTATTCTTTGTATTCTTATTGTACAACAATGAGGAACCAAACTGCAAAGCAACAAATGCCATAAGATGCATTTTCCGCTTAAATATACAGATCTCATTCAATATCCAAAATGTTAACCAGCAAATGCACTTCTTCTTGGCCTGGCGATAATGTAGTTTACTTGCGGACAATCACTTTTTATCAGCAGTGACACCAACAACAACATTGCTTACCTAAAATGTTCGAGATATTGTCTGAGAATAATATTGGTCCGGATGGAATGAGGAGAAAATATGAGAAGTACAGACGATGGGAAAAAGATTTACCAGTTTCCCACCCTTGTCCACAGACATGGGGTTTTCCACAACGACGGTTTGGCCATGAGGATTGGGTAATGCCTGTATTAAGCCCCCAAAAAAAATGAAAAGATAAAATAATATGAAAAAAAATTCTTCAATTCTAAAGTTCTATGAGATTTTAGAGAGTGTTTGGCTAAACTAATTTAAAACATCTTATATGTTCTTTCTACATTTTATAAGATTTTTAAGCTCATTAAATGTTAGATTTTATTTCAAAAATAAACTATAAAATAAAATTTAGAGCTTATAAGATTTTAGTGGTGGTATTTTTCAATAATCAATATAAGATTAAAATTAAAAAAGTTCATTTAAGCCCATACTTTTCAATAAAGAGTTTATAAAATCTCTACTTCTAGCTTTGGGAGTTTATAATCTCTTCTTTTAAAAAAATTATCAAATACTTTATAATATCATATAAGCTGTCAAACATTTTATTAGATATATTGAAGAGTTTATAATCTCGTCCAAGCATCCTCTTAGTCGCCCATCAAAGAACTCACTGCTGAATTTGAAGGCGTTGATGCAGAAGAGGGTGTTCCATTTGGCCTGTGCATCGGAATGGGGACCCTAACGTTTTCCATCTTTTCAACAAAAGAAAACAAGATAATGGCACCACATAGAAGAAATAATAAAACTGGTCCAGATAATGATCCCAAATGAATACTGAAATTCCATAACACAAACGCAACATTAGATGAACTTTGGTGCGGAGGAAGCCTGGTGAGGCAGACTTGACATCATGATCGCAAACTTTCAACAATGAATAACATAAAGATATCAATACACTTACATGGCCATTTGTAACATATTGACAGACAGCACATTTGACGGATGGGGAGCCATAAGGATACATGAGTGTTGTGCGACAATTCCCACAGTTCACGTGAGCCATATTAGATGCTAACAGAAAACAACCAGAATATATAAGAAGTCCCAAATCAAAGATTCAAAAAGAGGTGCAACATGAGATATTACATTTGAGATGAATTCCATTGAGGTTTTGCTAAAATTCCTGATTGTGTGTCTCTCTGTCTTCCGAAATTATCAAACATTCCCTTAAGGTTTTGCTCGGTTAAGAAACCTAAAGATCCATGATGCAACAACTTGCTTTTACACCCATTTTGGACAAACTGCACCTGCAGCCCTAAGGTTTGTCCAAACTATTGACTCCTCCCCTCAAACTTCAAATACACATCCAACTCCCCTCGAGGACATAGCCAATAAAAAGAAAATCCAATATCTATAACATGATGAGTTGTTTGCTCCAAGTTAATGTTAATAAAACAAATGGATGAAAACGTTTTAAAACTAAAACAACAGACTATATATTCAAGATTTCATAGCTCGCTGCAATTTGCAGTGTGAAACCTAGTCAATCAAGCTAGACAAAGCAAATCCAGCTGTTCGACCAGTTAAATTGTCTAGTTGAACACGTTAATGGTACAGCATATAGCTGGGATACAAAACAGCAGAGTAGTTCTGGGGGAGAAAAAACCAGTTCTAACTGGTTAGGACAAGTATAGCTTTGATGGCTGAAAATATAGAAGACTTATGAAAGAAAATAACTGATGGACTCACTTACAGAAGAAAAATAATTAACAGAGCAGCTTTACAACAGGGTGGGATTGAGATTGATTCACTTATGAAGAAAATAACTGATGAAAAGAGCATAAGTTGAAAGCATTCTCTTGGCTGCTATAAGAAATATATCTAAAGACTTCTGAGCTAGTTCGGAGCACCAAAAACACTAAGCATTAACATATATTTAACATAACTAATTTACAAGGCATGAGATTCTGCCAGTACAATACATGATGATTGCTGTTTTCCCGAAATACCTTTTGTAGCCATTTTTTATTCTTACCTGGTACACGGTTCACTGTGTGGCAGAGGGAGCATCTCACACTTGCAGCACCATGAGTATACATTAATAATGTACGGCAACCTCCACATATCAGCTGGGCCATATCCATTCCTGAGAATGACTAGGTTTAAGTTGCACAGAAACCCAAATTGAAATCCAAAATTCAGACACCACATATCAGCCAATAAAATTTGATCCAATAGTGAATCACGCAAGTATGACTATATTGCAAATCCCAGCCACATTACTGCATACAATTTCGGAGTTGTGCATCACATGGAGGGGAAAAATTAAGAACATAGGTTCGCAGATCAGAAAATAAATCCTTATTCTATCATAATATTGATTAATATATTTATATATAGAAAAAAGAAATCCTGCTGAATGCAAACACAGATATGCACAGTTTGCAGAAGCAATGAGACGTCCCAATATCTGAACGATGCTTCTCAGCATGAGATTCAACGTAACACACACCCAAGGCTCAAAGAGGGAACATATGCAATAACCAAGGGAACTCAAACTAACCAAGCTGAAAAACAACTATTGAGCATCTGAACCTAGGGAAGCAAAAATGAATCAAGGGCACTTTGGACAAAGAAACATTTGGAACCCAACCTCACAAGAAACTAGTTGCATGATTCAGGCATGCTGATCAGAACTCCACAAAGCACTAGAATTTACATGAACTGCAACAACCAAAGATGAAAGAGACGAGAAAGATGCAAAAATCATCAAGAGAGTACAAGAAAATAATTAGAAACAATGACGCTCATAGCCAGAAACCAGGGTCAGACTGGAACTAATTCAGTTTCTCCATCTACACGTGAACTGTGACGATTAATGGAAGTTATATTAAAGTTTCTTCTGTTCTTATCATGTAAGGGTTAGGACTGCGACCTCAAGTAGAAACCAAGATGAAGGATACGGATTAACATCTGAGTAGGACAAGATGAATCTCCAAATGTGAAATGAATAGCATATTCAAGTATACATTGCCTAAATGAACTAA
>JACGDI010005857.1:60335-88659 GCA_014898725.1 Jacaranda copaia
AAGGAATATTAAGCATTTTTCCATCAACACTCCAAAAAATTAATTCTTCCACTGAAATTTGAACTCAAGAAACAACCTGGAGGGGGGACAGAGGTAATGGCATTACACAAGGCGCAACACACAGTGTTAGCTCCACTGGGGTACATAAGAACACTCCTGCACCAACTGCACACTATTTGGCTCTGCATTTCCCTCCTCACACTAAAACACTGCAAACCCAATTCGTCAGAAACATGTAAAAATCAGAAACTTCGGAAGAAACCCAAGAAAAAAAAATCCAAAAAGATTGTAACTTCCAACACTCACCAGAAAAATCAACGGAAAAACAACCAAAACAACACCAGGGCCGATGGGTTCGCAATTCATCAGCCAAGAAAAAGCGGTTTTAATTGAAATTTTCAGAAATCCCAAATTAAAATCGCAATCCTATCGATTATGATGACTTTTCTTGGCATTTTCTTGAAACTATTTTACACCATTATGGCGTTATGGCAGGGGTGACCCTTTCATTATTATTTACTGTTTATTTTCCTTTTTCTTCTGTTGAAATTTTTTGCAAATGGAGGATTATATTCTTGTTTAAGAAATTTGTCCATCTCCAATAAAAAATCTTAACTGCACAACGTTTTGTATACGGCTCTAAGCATTTATTCAAGAAATATTAGCACACCGTCGCTCGGGCTTGCATACAAAATTAATGGCTTTGTTTGGTTATGTTTCGTAGAAATATAATTAAATATATTTTTATTTTTTTTATAAAATACATATTCTCTAATATATTTATATATTTATATATTATATTTTTATTATTATTTTAATATTAAAAAATATTTTATTTTATTTTATTTTCATTTTAAAAATTTAATAAAAAATATTAATTTAATTGCTACGATAAACAATATTTACTTCAAAAAATAAATAAGCATATCAAAAAATAACTCTCACATTTTTCAATAATTCATTCTCCCAAAATACATAATAAATATATAATAAAATCAAACAAAAAACATAACCAAACACTAGCAATGTTTCTTATTTCATACATTGACAAGTGGGTTGTAAATCATTATTTGAAGTTTCATCATTTTGTGAAATAAAATGTTGATATCATGTTCCTAATTTATTTGAATTGATAATGTAGATATTATATTTGTAATTTATTTTAATATATATGTAAATTAAAATTGATGACTAATGGGATACAAATTTTTTTCCTTCGCAAAGTTATTTTAACTTTTGCTCCTTAACCCAAAGGGATATTAGTAGTTGTCCCCATCCTAGGAGTCACCACTGGGTACAAGGAGGAGCAAAACATGAATCACGTTATGACTTGTATTCTATGTTTGTTTAGGCTCTAATTGATTGTGTTTTGGGTAAATTTTGAAATATATTATAGATAAAAGTATTTTGAGAGTTAAAATTGAAGAATTATCCTATTGTTTGGTTTTGTTTTCCAATCAGTGTTTTGGGTAAATTTTGAAATATATTTTAAATAAAAGTATTTTGAGAGTTAAAATTGAGGAACGATCCTATTATTTAATTTTGTTTTGGAAAAATACAAAAACTAAAATAATTTATTTGGAATTGTTTTGTAGAAGATAAATTTTATTATAGATATCAAATCAATAATTTTTTTTGTTGAATTTGTAGGATGAAATTGTATTTTTAAACTTAATAAATATATGTGGATATATATGGTTAATTGATGTATGTATGTATATATTTATTATAATTGATATATGATTGTGGTAAAGTGGTGTGTAATTAATTTAATTTGAAACTTAAAAAATTTATAATTAAGAAAATTATTAGGCCATAATAATTTGATTAAATGAATAAAAATTATGAAACAAAAATGATATTATTTAATTATAAAGCTTTATATTACACACTGCTAATTAAATATTTTTAAAAATTTTTATAACCAATTATATTAATGGTAATTAATTATGTAAAATTTAAAAAAAATGATAATATTTTAATTAGGAAGTAATCATTAATATATTTACCAATTTAAATAATATTTTAATTAATATTATATTTACTAGTAACTATACACGTTAACAAAAATATTATTTATATTTTAATAAATCTATAATTATTAATATATTTACTATTTAAATAAATAATTAAAAACTAATGTAAATATGTATTAATTAGTATAAAAACTAGTAAAGAAATAATTAAATATATAATATAAATAAATTATATATTAACTTATTAAATAAGATAGCCTAACTGTGAAATATTTGAACATATTTACTTTGTAATTAGTAAATAATACATTGAATTATAAATTAGTCATTCATAAATAATATATTTTACTTGAAAATAAAAAATAAACAAAATAATATTTTAAAATTACAATTAATTTTTTAAAATATTTTGGATGATTATGTGAATTTATTTGAATAATATTTTATTAAATATTTTAGATTATTTAAAGAATTATCACACTGTATTTAACTTTTTTGGTTAAATTTACAATTAAATGCAAAAAGAAAATAAAAAAATTTAATTAGTAAAATTTTAATATTTTCATATACCTAAACGTGTGTGTGTGTGTGTGTGAGTGAAGTGAAATGAAAGAATGAGAAATGAATTATTGATGTAAAAAATAGAGTGAGAAAAAGAGTAGTAGGTATGCTTTGTTTTTTTTTTTTTTTACTTTTGAGGTGTATTTTGAAAATTAAAAAAAAAAAGTGTTTTGGGAGTTAATATATTAGAGAATATATTGTTTTGTAGAATTGGAAAATGTTTTTACAAAAACTAAACAAACATAGGCTAAAATATTTTCGTTTTCTAAATTTTTTTATCAAAAGTAAACTAATGTCTCCTTCAAATTTTGATTTTTTTCTCAAAATATTATTAAAATCTTTTAATTTTTTTGAATTGTCAAACCAATCACAACTACATATATTTATGCATTTCAATTATTATTTTAATATAGATATATATTGCCAATTATTGTGTCTCGATTAAAATAATATCTAACAATATAAAAACTTGAAGCAACATCAATAATCAATAAAAATTAGCATAAAAAGATATTTACAATAAATACAACCAAACAAATTTCATTCTCCGCACATTCTATAACTTCATTATCAAAGCATATTCTCCCAAAAACTCTCAATGCAAGAACATTCATTGCCCTCAACTTTTTAAAGCATATTCAATTACGGTTAAATTTGAACCCCCCAGAGGATGTAAAGATCAATCAAATGAAAAGGAAATTATAGTATTAATCAAAGTTTCAGCGATATTGCTATGTTTCACTTCAATTAATTGCATTCATCATATTAAGCTTGACACTCTTTCTCAACGAATGATCAGTTAAAATATATTATTATTATTATTATTATTATCATTTTTTTCTCAAATGTTTTACACTTCAGCAAATAGCATGAATATCAATGTTGCGTTTAGTTGCAATAATGAGATTAGATGTGATGAGATTGAGGTGAATATATAAGCTATATAACTTGTGAATACCATCTAATATTTATTTGGTTGCTACATCTAAGAATATGAATATTCCAACCAAAACAGACTTTTGTTGTTTGTTTAGTAAGTATTGATAATATAGGACATACTCAAATTTACTAAATGAATCTTATGCTCTACACTGTTTCAAAAATCAAACTAGACCAGGTGGTCGAATTGTCAATCGGCCTGTAAATTGGTCCGATTTTCTAAAAAAACAAGAAAAATGAAAAAAAAATATATCATATTTTGCAAAAATCGTTCAAACCCGCCAGTCGGACCGTTGAACTGGACTAATTTTTTTTTTCAATTTTTAATAAAACTATTTTTTATTTATTTATTTTTTTGTCTAAATACAAAGTTTGAATGTTCACAAGCTATCTAAAAGTCAAAAATAAACATTAATTTAGAATTTTGAATTTAGAACTAACTTACACACTCTAAATTTTAAACTTTAAACTAGATATATTTAAATTATTGCGATCATTTATAATATGAATTGTGAAATTTGGATTGTAATATTAGACAATATCCTTTAAGCTCTTTATGTTTTATATTTTGGTATTTTATTAATTTTTAAATAATATATAATATAAATATATATTTCATAATTATGACATCGCGGTTCAATTGTGGTTTGACCGACGATTGAACCAATAAATCATGAACCGGTAAATTTTTCAATTCAATGAACGATCCAATTTTTCGAACGCTGATGCTCTATTGTGATGACTAAAATACCCATTTATAACTTTAAACGATATAAAATGTATTTTACGTACAATACCAACAAATTTCCTCCGCCAAAACATAGCAGACAAATCCACATTCGAATAACCTATAAAATGCTTTAACTAATTATCATTTATGTTTGAATTCAATGGGGCAAGTTAAAATGGTAAGTTAATTTTGAATTTTCTACACAAATAATGTGTTTCATGCAACTACAAGCACAATCAAACTTGAAGGGATTGTTTATACTAGTAATTTTCATGCACTCGTTGTATGTGCTAAAATTTTGTAGTAGAAAATAAATAAAATATTTATTTATTTTTTATCTATTACTATAATTTTTAATATTTAATATATTTATTTAAATTTTTAAATGAGTAAAAGAAAAAAAATTAAGATAGAAGAAAAAAGTAAAAAAAATAGAAAATTGAAGAGAGAAATATTATAAAAGAGAAAAGAAAATTTCTTGGTAGATATGAAGTTTAAAAATAGGAATGAGAAAAATCCACTCAAAAACATGCCAAAATAAGATAGGTGATTTTTGTATAGTATAGATATTTCGTCATTTGGTGCTTAACCACTTTACTATATCAAGTTTATATTAATAACACTTTTTTAAACTAAATATTTTAAAATTCCTAATATACCAACATATGAAATAGATGGCAAATGTTTATCAGGTAATTTTATATTTTTTAAAAAAATAACTGAAATTACCTGAAAATTATAAATCACACGCAAAAAATCAACAAAAATCATACAATTAATAATTAAATAATAAAATAAAATTTGTGTACTAATTAATACAATTTATAATGAAGCGACAAATATGTCTTTTTCATATTTTTTGTAGCTGAAAATATTGGCCTTAATATAGCGTTCCACCTCATAGGTAAGATTCACAATCCCTTATGTTGTTGGATTGAAAATTGGACTACAAAATTATAAAGAGCCCACCATTTATGAACCAAACAAAAAATTGAGTTGGATAAACATTATATCCAACCAATCGTAGCAACCAAACGAAGCCCTAGTGTAATGGTAAAGTTGAAGTTTTCAAAATTTTAATTCCAATCCCTGTAAAAAGTGTGATTGATTTAACTATTTTCGCAATAATTTTTTTGATAGTTGAATAATATAAAAATGTTCGATCGGTCCCTTAAAAAAAATAAAATGGTATAAATTATTTGGCCAAAATGCAGCTGTAAATATACGAAAGTAGGCTCCAAAAATTCATTGACTTTATATTTAAATTTTTGAAGATATTTCTCTCGTGAAAAGACATTTCTAGGGCATATGCTAATATTCTAGAGAATAATCATAGTGCATAATTATCATGATTGAATTTTTGAGCCTCAACAGATGGGATGAAGGGAATGAATGAGATAAGAAAATAATATTACTAATAAAACTTTTAGAAATATCAATGTATTTCACTTTAATTAATTGCAATTATCATTACAATTTGACACGCTCTTAAAACAATCAAATCAAATAATATCTATCATTATCTCACATAACCAGAGCCTCACTTCTTCAGAAATAACAAAAAAGTAATTCTGCTTCCACCCTAGAGCAACAGTGGAATATAAGCTAAAAAACTTAGTAAGCCATCGAGTAATTTTTTATCCACTGGCACAATTCTCACAAATAAAGTGCAACATTTGGAATTCGAATCTTAACAGACTCCTCACATGCATATGCATAAAATAAGGAGAGAAAGGAAAAAAAAAAGGCAGAAAAACTATGATTCTTAGAGAATTTTGGAATACATTACTTTAAAAAATAAAAATAAAAATAAAAATCTTAAATCAAAATTCTGTATATGATCAGCATCAAATTGCTCAAACAAAAATTCTTCCCTTCAAATAGAAGAAAGATAGACCTAATAGGAGAAAAAACACTCTCTCTCTGAAAACAAGCCAACATAATTACGCGGAAAAAAACAAAAAAAAACCCACACTTTTTATTGGCGAGTCAAATAATAAGAGGACTGGAATACATTACTGTACACACTTCCCATAAATGCTTACTATGTACCCTAAAATCTCTGCATTTGCAAGGTCCTAACCACTCTGCTAGATCAATGGCCGAAAACAAATGAAGCACAATGTAAGAAAGAAACAAAAAATGCAAGCTCACAGCAAACCTTGGACCAAAAAGAATATCAAGCAACTAGCTCACGGAAAAGGAAAAATCAAAGAAAAATTCCTATTGTAAATCAAACTTCTATATGTATCAAAGAAGCTACGCAGTTTTATCAGCAATTTGTTCGTCGGGTACGGAAAGAAGCATCCTGGGAGCAGAAGCAGCTAAAAATGCACTGATGCTGTTCCCCACACACATGGGAAGTTGTTTCTTTGTAGAACATCAACGTCTGAAATGAAGAGCCATACGAATTTCCAAGCATCCTTTCTCCTGTCTGGAAAACCTATGTTGGAACGCTGATCAGAATAATTGAAGTGACATTTTAAGCTTATTCTGTTTCCATTTGGGCAGCTTGTAGAAAATGTCCTTGGTCATCCCGAATTTCTCCTTAAATTCAGCAGAGGACAAATAAGTCTGCAGGACATGTTCAAGTGTGAGATGAACATTACCAGAAATTAGACCATCATGGCAACTCTTGTCTCTTATACATACCTCTCGTTTTGTCACATCAATATCCGTAACTGGATCAGATGATGTTGTCTTAAGACGCTCATATGGGTATACTGGAAGTCCTTCATCATCCTCAGCTTCGTTCTCCTTCACATCTTCCTGTATAGTCTCTGGCTTGGGCTTGGGGGGTTCTTCTACTGAGTTTTGCCTAGATATTGGCTCGGATTTTGGTTTGGGCACCTCAGGGCTCACTTTAACACAACGGAAAGGATTTTAGCGAACATTTCTGAAAATATGACTGTTGATTGATTGTGAAAAACTTTGAGAAACTATACCTTTGGGAGAACGTGGAATCAAGAATTGCCGAGCAGGGGGAGGAGCAGGGGCAGGAGCAGGAGCCGATTTTTCAAAACTTGAACTTAGTGCTGCTATAGCCGTAGATCTTGAAGCCAATTTTCCTGAATCTGGCGTCACGGATTTCGGATAAATTTTTCTCACCATTGGAGGAGGAGTCGACAAATTCCGAGCATTGGGATTCTCAAAATTAGCAGCTAGAGCATTGAATGCTGGAGACCTGCCTCTTACACGAACTCTGTCAGGACTAAAAGACATACTTCTAGATCGCTGTGATTTCTCTGGTGCTGCAGATCTTCCACTATATGAGGTAGGTGTTCTCCGTTTGGGTTTCTATCATGTCGCATACATGTGAGAAACAAAGTATAAAAACAAAGTTCATTCACCAGAACCATGAATTTTATCGACTTTTGTTAATTAAGCTCAGAGGAAAGCATAAAGTGATGTCCTCTGCAAATCCCTCATAAACCAATGCAATCAAAGTGATCAGAAGGTTCTTTAAACTTCAGAATCCCCACCTTTTTCTGATTGTGGAAGAACTTAGCATGCTTTATTATCTAAATTCAAAGTTTTTCTTCTTAAGTAACTGTAAATTAATATCCGTGTTCACTTTTCACTCATGAAATGCTGCAAATAGAATACCAACACCAATCGGTCATCTTTCAGGAATGAATTTAATCAATTTCACTTAGAATTTGCACTCTGCTGTTTCGCTCCTTTCTCGTTTGCATATGAAATTACAAGTCCGGAGAAAAAGGAGAAAACATTAGAAATCTTCTTATCTTGAACTTTTTTGCTTGAAAAGGTCTCATTTCAGTGTCAAAAATTGTCAAAAAGCGAAACTTGTTAAGCAGAAGTAACTATAAGGTCAAATATTTTCATGAAGCAGCTATCTAATAACAGAACCAATTAATACCTATCAATTGACAGTTTCAGAACTGTAGCAATGAACGGACATAACATTGCCTGTTAGAGGTACAATCTTACTTTCCTTTCCTCCTCTCACTCCATTAACCAACCAACAAGGGCTTGGATAATTGACTGCAGAGATTTAACGTAATTTCAGCCATCTCAACTGGGTTCAATGGCAAATGGGGGAAAGAAAAATATAACGGAAATTAAGAATTTCGAGGAAATTTTCCATGGAAAGTAAATTTTGCCTTAGTTTCTATATATTTGGTAGCATGTGACAATTTTCTAGTAGTCGCATTTTTGTAAAATTTAAAACTGAGTTCAGGTTTGCTATTTATCAGAGGTTAACCAAGTGAAACCATTAAACATATGTACTCTCTTTATTATCAAGTCTCAAGAAACCCTCAATGTCTTTGGATCACGACTTCTATTTCCTTGCTTCAGCCTATCGTATAATATTTGGACAATATCCTAAGGTATCACTCATTACTATTTCAAATAACATAAAATCAGAAAACCGAGAAGCAATATGGTGCCAGCTTAGGAACACACAATAAGTCAAAACTTGGGGTTGACTATTTCGCTCCCAATTTATTTCATTTCTTTCCATTTTCAATTTCCTCACCCTCCCTCTTTGAAAAAGAAATATATCTATTGATAAATTTACAAGCACATTAACTAATCTGCTAGACTGCAAAAATCAAACCATAAATGCCAACTAGATACTTTGCACTGAAAATGGTTATACCAAGATTTCAATTCTAAATGAACTGCTGATATAAAACAAAATAAATGTTTTTTAAAGAAGTGAAAATTTTCCAGATTTGACAACATTTTCTAATATTTCCTGTAAGTCAAGCAAAAACAAACAACTAGGAAATTTATTTTCCCTCATTTTCCTCCGTTTTCTTCTCAACCAAAATGAGCTTTAGTGAAAATGCAAAAATGGACCTCTAGAAAGAAAGCAGGCAAAACAGTCCAACCAACAACACTGTTCACGAAGCACTAAACAACAGTACCACACTAACACAATTCTCAGAACAGAGGAATCATCAAGACAGAAACTGCACAAATATTCGGTTAAGAAGAATTATGAAAGAAGAAAATAAAATCATAGCAGAACAAATAGATTGATCGCTCATATGTTAAAAGAACAAAAAACAGAAGGAATGAGAGGGAAGAGAAACTCACATCCACAACCGGAGGGGCCCCATGTTTAAGAATAGCCAATTTTCTTTGGAAAGAATTACCATGCATCTGTAACAGAAATTACTGAGTATAATGTAAAGCTCCAAATTCCAATGAGTATGTCAGATGTATAGCAATAGCACTCACTGCAGATTTCGAGGAGTCCCAAGAGAAAAAGCGAGTAAAAAAGGTTGGTTCATTCCCTTCCATAACAATATATATTGGAGCTTGGAGAGATAATTTCTCATGAAGAAAATCATGCTCCAGAAATTTCTGCGTCAAAGTAATAACATATTTCACATTAGCATCGAAATAACTTATGGCAATCTTAAACATAAAGAGCTGCAAGATCCAACTTCGTATAAGTGGCTGTATCCAATTGAAGAAAAGAAGATTAACTAGGTCATTAAATTGTATTGAATATGCTGAAGTGGTTTATACCACACCTCAGCCACCACTATATTACTCAAACCAAACACATCACAAGAAGTTTAATTATCATCCCCGGTGAGAGATTCAACTGAGAAATCACAATCTGGCAGAAAGTACTGGAGGATAACTAGTTCCAAGAGTTCAACCCATCCCAGAGTTCACCTAAATTGAAACTTATCTAACAGAGGCATTTGTATTCAAAGATTAGCAAATAATCTTAAATTACTTTGATGTTTGAGTTGTGCCATAGAATTTTCTGAGCATCACCATAAAGATTTAGCAGCAGGTTTTTTTTCAGTAAAATAAGGCCAGCAAGAATCCGAATACTTAAAAGACAAAAGATACACAGCAAAAACTGTATCTCAATTTAAGATGAATGCGACAAACAAAGGTCAAAGCACAAAAACTTCAATGTACCCAGTCTCAGGATTAGAGCTCTGACTTCTCTAAAAGCCACAGCATATTGTTAGATTTGAAGCATGTTGACAAATTCAACAGCAAGCAGACTGTAAATTGATCTTCACGAGGTACTAGAGCTTAGTCTAGTTGTAGCCGCACCTTATTCAAACATGAAATCTAATTAAAGCATACCTCTCCAATACTTAAAGCATTCATCTTATTCTTAGATTCCACCTGTTGCCCAACCCACACATAAATGTCCGAGTGGCAGTCAAGAATGAATATATCTTCAGTCATTAGATCGTCCTGGCTGAAATTGTACACCTCTGTCACCTGCAATAGAGATTATGATGTCATACTATCCATGAAGAAAGGAAAAATAATATCAAATCATAAGAACAGAAATACTATTGAGGGTAATAGCATATTTCTGGTGTGTTCTGCATGAAAACAAGTCAGAGGCTAAATGCTAAATAACAACACTTAATTGCAAAAGCAAGGTCTTTTTCGTCAAATAGTCAATTAATAGATAACAGATGGTAAAACAAGCATAACTGAAAGGTTGAAAGTACTAATCAAACTGCATTGCTATTTTCACCCTAGATATTAAAGAGAAATGGAATATACACACCTTGAGGTCTCCTGAAAACCAGTGTGGAGTTCGGCCACAAACAGAATGAATGAAACAAGTTAGATAATTTCACCTGGTAAGATAAACTATGGCAAAATTGTAGGATAAGTCATATAAAGATATCATACCCTTTGATAAGGTGCATGAGAATAGATGAGGGTCGCTTTCAGCTTCTCTTGCAATTTTTTGGCTTGGATACTCAGATTTTCCACCTAACAAATCCCATAACTGCTCAGATTCTGCACCTTCCTTTTGCAGTTTAGACTGCATGTTTGGCTGCAAATACAACACATGACAAAGTAAAGGACATGCGATGTAAACTAAACAGAAAGTTTCTAGCAACAAGAATATCCAACCACTTTACAGGTCTCTTACACTTCATTTCTTTGCCTTACTGACAAAATAAGCAGTAAGATGAATGGATAATAGTCATAATAAAAATATCACCAAATCATTTAGAATATAAAAGATGCTCATCAATGAAATATGGCATATGCCCCACTTCATACTCTTGATGCTGAATTCGCAACGGTAAGGGAAACATTAATAAACTAGTTCAGACCTTTATAACATCCAGCTGCCTCTCAACAAGTTCCTGTGCTTCAGATGTTGTCAGATTTCCAGACCAGGTAAAGAGCGTCGATCCACTGTGTAGTATGTAACAGTACGAAGAATTCAATGATGAAGCCACCTGATCAATTAAATAACAAATTTATATTCCCTCGGCTGCATAGATAAACAATTTAAGCAGGGCAACGAAGAGGTAGACGGATATCATTTGGTAACGGAGATGTCCACATAGCAAAAGCCATAAAAGGCTATCAGCATGAAACTGAATGTTGTTCAGAATACCACATAAAGTGGCTCTGGAACCTGGTTATAATAAAAAACTCTTCTGTTTGCCAACATCATAGTTATCAAAGTTGTTCCCTGTACACTAAAATGAGTGCTGTTATGTTCATTCCTTAACAAGTATACCTCAAAAGGATTTCCTGCAAATCAGACATGTTCTATAATTTGACTTTGAGAACCTTGATCAGGATGCAAACTAAGATTCTAGTCCAGGGAATGGCTATGGAAAAATGTTCTCATCTCGCAAACTACAGAATACTTTTGCAAGAAAAACAATGATAAACAGTGTTATTTTGCAGAAACTAAGATGTGCAAAATCAGGTAGTTAACTTTTTTTTAGTGTAACTAATAACACCTGACACATCTACTCAAGATGATATTATTCAACATGGACAGAGATGGTTTGCCCACAGGAATATGATTAGTATTTCAATGAGCTGTTTTAAAAGGCCTAAAGCAATTTATCACTGACAAACCTCAAACAAAAAAGAAATCAAATAAAGAAAACAATAAAGGAATTTAATAAGTGAAAAAGAAAAAGAATATAGTGCTTACTATTAGACTTGACACTTGAAGAAGTAATAAGATTAAGTTATTTTTTCCTCACTCATAATACCTTCCCAAAAACCTACATGACATCGTCTTCCATTCCAGCTACAAACCTCTCTCAGTAACTAATTTGCCCGCATTAATCTATAGACAGCTCACACTCAAACAATCCTCCAAAGCCATTTGCTGAAAAAGCCTAATTAACCAAGGCCTCTCACTCTCTTAAACATTGGCTATGAAAGGGTTTTTTTTACCTCTTTTCCAATTTACTAATCAATGTTTCATCTATCGTGCCGATAACAGTTTCTTTCCTTCCAGCCTCCAACCAATTGATGAAGAATGGCATAATACAGACGTAAAGCAAATAGTGAGTTTTGGTAAGACACTATTAAATCTCAACATAAGTTGACATTCTTGCTAGAAACATAAAAACACTTCCACCCAACTAAAGTTAAACACAGGAATAAAAAATTCCCGGATATTCATAAGCAGATTCCAGGCGTCTCTAAATATTGTCCAGGAAATGCCAGTCCTCAAACCTAGAATGCTCTCAGCTTTCCATATTACCCACCCAACAATCAATTCACTATTGTTCAAGTTAACTCGAAAAGAAGAGACACTGACTCCAACATAGCTACCTAGAAAACACCAAACCAGCCCAATCAATGTTAAGCAAAGCAGAGGATCTTATCAGCAAAGAGAAGTAACTGAAACTAATATCTTTTTCAAAAATTTATGAAAAGGAAATTCCCAATTCTGCCTTCAACAGAACATTCTAGATTAAATTTGGTGAAAACCCCAAGGTAAGAGTAAAAGGAAAGAGAAGGCTGGCACCCTTGTCATTCTCCACTCAGACCTTGTTCCCACTGAATGATATTTTCAAATTTTCTGACAACCCAGAATGAAGATGCCATTACCCTTTGATTAACTTTATGGAATAGTCCTGATACAGGATACATTTGGGGCTTTTATTTCATGGCCCAATTCAAGAAATTAGCATGTGGACAACTGCCATTTGACCCAAGCCAATAAGCTGGGTTATTTGGACCCAGACCCACCTTGAGTATCCAAAAATATAAGTTGGGGATTGGTCAGTAGGGGGCCAATAAAATAGTGACACATAGTCACTCCCCTCAATATAAATTGCTAAACCAAATGCATAAGAGGTGTGCTCACTTTACTTTAAAAAAAAAAAAAGGAAGAAAAAGAAACCTGGAAAACCCTCTTTTCTTTATTTGTTCTTTGTATTATTCTCCAAAAACTTCACTGGTTTGACCATCGGAGGGTTATTGCGGGCAACCTCAACACCACACCCCTAACCGTTCTTGGGCAGTAGGATTCTAAAGCGGAGCAACCCTACCAACGTCTAAAGTCCAAATTAAGAGAAAAAAGTCCAGACTCCTATAAATCCTCAAAATAGCTCCAGGGACAAAATTGATCAACCCACCATATCCAGATCAATGTAATTGTTTAATACCCCACCTAGAAGTATATAATGTTCATTACTCTCTCACTAGTTCAATAACAATACTCATCAAAAAGATCATCAAGAAAATTCACCTAGCATAGACAACCTTGAAGAGATGGTCCCTAAGCTTCCTACCACTTGATATTTGTTATTCTCTTTATTTCTCCCATAGAAGATATGTATATGTGTATATGATAGTGCTCAAAAACTAGACCAAAAGGCAAAGAAGCTACATATATTAACTTCTATATAGTTGGAAAGACACTTTTGGAAACATGAAGAATTACAAGAGAACAAAAAGACACTCCTAAGATAATGAGAACAAATTTCCAGCTGCTAATCCTATTAGATGGAAGTGAAAAGAAACGCACAGGACTTACTGGTTCAACTTGAATTGCCTGCATATTATCTGGTCCGCTTCCTTGAACTCGAAATAATGCAAGTCCATCCTCTGCATATGTATCATCTGGAAGTTCCTTCTCAGCCATGTAATTTTTGTAGCCATTACTGAGACCACCCTGGCGACAAGCAGACAAAATTATTTCATGGCCAATAACAGAAATGAAAGACATACGAAACCAATAAGAAAAACAAATTCCAAGTCTGTTGGTATCAGATATCTCCCAACCTTAAAGACAATGAAGCTCTGAAAAATAGCAAAGAACTGGACTGGTTCTTTTCCTTCATAGATGCGAGCCTATGCAGTAATTCAATAATCAATACAAATACCAAGAAAGAAGTTTGCATTGACAAGTAAAATCATAATAAAGTAATCAAGGGAGATGATGTGCCTGAGCAGGTAAGAACTTCAGGGACTCAACCATCTTGCTTGCCTGTGAAGTTGCCGATACTCTATCTTCCTATGGAGCACAATTAGCATGATCAATAAGTCCATCGATAAATCTTTAGTGACCGCTAAAACAGAGATGATGTGGCTTGAAGAATACTTTCCAACAGACAGTTACTAGTGTCATTTTATACATAATCTTCTTATTGCAGAATTTAACCCTTTTTGATGCTCCAGATTTAAATGCTGTCAATTGGAACTATTTAGACAAATGTCTTCAATGAATTTCTTAGTAAGTCTTCATCACTAAAAAGTAACCAGGACAATTGCTAGACTGATGTCAAAAGCATATTAAAATTGCCTGGACAACCACTCAGAAACGTGGTTTTCCTATATTCTTGAAAATTTCTTTGTGGAAGGTGGTGCATTTATATATCCTTGATGTCTATCCATACAGGTTCCCTCATGTTGGCTGCCAACAAGACACCCCAGTACAAAATATTGGATGACCACCTTATCCTGCTGTCTTTCAGTCAGAGGAGGAAATGAGGGTTTGTTAGGAAAATGCATGATTGTGCAATTTCATTCAAGTATTTGGTCAGATTCATATATCTTCCTCTGGATTGATGTTACAACTTGCAAAAAGAAAGTATTTCTATAGCTTCACATTCAATTTTTTTCATTTTCAGCTAAAGAAACTACTGCCTGATCTTTAACACTAACCTATCTTTAACATTAGCTGCATTGCAAAATCAGATTATTCAAGTGATTCATACACAGTATACACCATGAATTGTCAAAAACTTGACATGCTAGAAACATACTCAAAAAGTGTGAAACTTTCTGCACTTAATAATATTTGCCAAGCACAATGCACAAGAACATTAGGAAATATATGACAGCTTCACCTCAACGCTTTGCTTTCCAAACCATGTCCCTATTAGCTGTTCATCTTTTTCTTCTCCAGGATAAGAATAATGAAAGATATAGCAATCTCCACTGTAAAATTTAAACTGATCAGAAGCTGGAAGAAGAGTCTTCTGTTGACCATCCACACGCCATACCTGCCCATCATGAGCAGTAAAGTAAAAAATCAATAGAAGTAGCGAACCAAGAGATGCAATTATAGATCACAGGATTAGTTCTATTAACTAAGACAGAAGATAGTAAAGAACAAAGAAATGCACAGAGAGAGACTTCTCTTGTGCGAGTAATATTAGTATATTCATTTCAAAAGTGTTCCAAAGATGCAGAGTAGCATTTGGAAGGTCTGCCAAGGCTACAGCTTAGTACCATAGATATCAAATCGCAAAGATAACTAAATTCTCCCATATGTTTCCTACGTATTTGAAGAAGCAATTTGACCATATTCTACTTGTATTTCTCTCAAATTCTATTTTTACTCTTCAAATGCTTTCTAGAAGGTTCTATTCACCTCCAAATATCAATCAAATATTTCTAAGTTCCTGAGCAGTAGTTCTTAAAAGTTTTATCCACTCTGCAACAATCATCCGATTCTTACTTTTTTTTGCAACTTAGCCAAGTTAAGGGGGCTATTTCTGGGAGCAAGCAACAGTACTGTTTGCAGAAGGGTGGAGAAAATTACCAAAATAGTATGTTCCTCTTTGACTAAAGGTTAAAAGCACTAGTAAATTACTTTCGAATTTTGTTTTTGTTTGACTAAAGAAGTCAACTTTTGCACCAACTCCTTCTAAGGAATTTAAGTTCTAAATTTGCTTTTCTTGATAATATTTGTTTTGTAATATGAGAATATTAAAGTAAACAAAACAAACTGGAGCTGATTTCGGATGCACTATACATGGAACAACATCCACAGCTGTTTGCACGTCACCTGTAAATCTCCTGTGCAGTCTATATATGGTTGAGGTTCTTCCTTGGGAGTTTCTGCTTTGAGAAGACCCTTCACATTAACCCCTTGGCGCTTCAGAAGTGCTAGAAAGCATCAAATTTAAAGCAACGATAAGAACTCAACAAATAATAAAGGTGAATGTTCTGGATAATCATGACAATAAGGACAGCAATCCAGGGAAGAAGAAATTGTATAAATGAATCTATGTTCGAGAGGAGGCACAAATTTCCATATTTGTTACTGACCAGCAACTTTGCCTCTACCATCCTCAGAGACAGCCACACCGGTTGATTGGGGCCATAAGTCAAACTTTGAGCGAAATACCACTGTCTCAAACCCCTCAATCACACGGATTACATGAGATTTGGGCCTATCAAGGCTATGCAGTAATTCCTACAGGAGAGCGCAAGCGCAAATTTAATAGATAACAACATGATTAGAAAATTCAGATGAAAAGCCTTCAGTAACTAAATCAGCTAGACTTACATCAACAGCGCTGCTTGTAGCTTTCCTTCTATCAAGAGAAGTATTTCTCCCCATCCAAACAAAGACTTCCATCCCGCAGTCGAGTATATAGCATTTATAGGTGTCTAATAACTTCCTTGTCAAAGAATCGGCCTCAATAGGTACTGTCTCTCCCTTCTCAACACTTGGAACATTGGAGACAATTGTCATTTGTCAGAACCAACACTTTGAAATTCTATGGTTCCATATCATAGACCAATCATTTTCATAGATTTCAATATCAAATTATTTAACAATAAAAGTTTTAGCCAATGTCCCTTTAGTGTGTTGGTGAAAGGGAGCAGAATGTGAAACGTTCATCCATTGTATATGATGATGAGCACCCAATATATACCATCAATCCAAGAAAAAAGGTAGGACTATTTTCTGTAGTCTTGTGTGACTATATGCTGTGGACCAAAACTTGTTAAAGAGAAAAAAGGAACAAGCACGCATCAGAATATTTGGCGATCAAGCAGGTTCAAGAATCTTTATAATTGAAAATCAGTTTTAGATGCACTGCAAATACATTAAGTACAAACTCATACTCAATTTGGGGCTCTTTGAATTCTTCGAAGCATCAAGAACTTTTCTAATTGATTAACAAACATTATAGCCAATTAATCCACACTATGAGCATGAGAACCATGCAAGAAAGAGACATGAGGAAGCAGTATAGTGGAGGAAATCAAATACCAGTAAAGCTTAGAAGGAACAACATCAGTACTCTTGGGTTCATCAGTGGTTGTTTTCCTTGGAAGTGGAGCAAAGCCACCAAAGAAACCCCAAAATTCTCCAGTCTCGGCATCTGCCATTAATTTTCCATCTTCTGCAGTTAAAAGAAAAGCATCCATGAAGCATTCATTACTCCGTTATCAACATCCAAAACATCCAATTAAAAGTTTAGTTACCAATAGCTGCTATTTCACATTTTCCATCATGATAAGTATCTTTAATGTACTGAACAACTTCCAATGCTTTAGCCCTCTCTTGAATAGATGAGTTGGAGCCATTGAATTGAAATATTTTAGATTTAGTATCAAGAATAAAGATGTCATCATGATTGAGAGAAGATCGAGCAAAAGGCACCTATCCAATCATAAAAAAGTTAGTAATATTAATATTTGTACTAGGAAGACGCATCATCATACAGCTATGGGGGGAAAAGCTTACCTCTTTCACATTAACAACATGCTTTCCTTTACATACATACAAATGAGTCTGGTGTTCTTCAGCCTCGGCATGCTTGAAGCCAGAGGCAACTCCACCTTCTTGAGGAATTATACATGGCTTAAAATAAGAAAGGAATTTCTCTGTTTCATGCCCTTGTACTTCACGATATTGAACAGCACGCCCACCCAGTGCTGCATCTAATTCAACAGTTTTGATGGCAGCAGTGCCAGCTTCATCCTACATAGGACAATATTTATAGAATCAGGGCATAAATTGTAAAGAGATACATTAACTAAACTAAAACGATGCATAAAAGACTCACCTGACTGGTATCTTTACCGAGCCAATAATGAATATCATGGCGTAGGGCACCATTTTTCAAGGCAGTGGTCTGCAGAAAGGAGACTAAGGGTCACGCTGGAATATATACCTCTGATATAATCACATCACAGGAATTAATAAGATTAAAGCTTAAGAAAAACTGACACAGAATGACATATAGAAAACACACAAGTTATGCCCTAATTATTAAAAATTCTCATTGGAGCACTGGCAAGGTACTTTGAGCTTGATTTCTGGGACTATGATTCAAATCTCCTTTACAAAATTAAGTTCTGTGCCCTAATTAGTGTTGCACATTCAAAATTAGTAGACACAGAAAACCATGAAGACAACTCCCAACTAAGATCACTTACTTGTCACTGTTTAGACGAATCATTCTCATTTTCTGCCTTAAACTTTTTAACCAACTACCAACTCTTATATTGGGAAAAATGGTTCACAGGAAAAAATAATCAGCAAAACAAAGGGTGAAAGAAGATACTATATAGTTGCAGAAGGCTCTAATAATTTTAAACGCATCAAGAGTATTTAAGAATACTATTTTCTAGGAATAAATATTCAGCACTTGAGTTAAAAATAGTGCAAATAAAGAAAATTAGCACCAATCCAACTGACTGTATGAAAAACAAGTGAAAAACAATATTCTGTATACTTCCAAGCAATGTTCATATAATTTCTAAAATTTGAGAGTCACTAAGTGATCATAGCAAAGATCAAGTTTACCATAGCACTTCTTGATCAGAGCATAATAACATATAAGCAAAGGTATTAAGAATACCCTGAAAATAGCTAGAGGCTATAGAAGAACTCCAAGCAAAATGCTAGTAACAGGCTCAAGAAAATAATAATATCGACCCTTTATGCTTACCCTTTATGGTTCATTGCAAAATGGCATAATTAATTTGAAATGTGAAGCAAAAACAAAAAAAAAACAAAAAACAAAAACAGGCGCATAAACATTGTAGAACCCTTTATGCCATGAGGCAGCTTGAAATTAATACCGTAAAAGCAGTGAGGAGCAAAAAGCTATTTTGTGGAGTATAAAAAATAAAAGATTACCTTTAAAATCACATAGGAATCTCCCGTGAAGAATTTTCCATAAGAAGATTTTGGAACTGGGACAGGATGAAAATTTTCAATTCGCCATATCTCAATTCCACTAGACTAAGTCAAGGAGGCAAATAAAGGTGGTCATGATACCGATGTGTAACTTCAGTAATATTAATTACAATAGAAAATGCAGCTAAGGATATGCAGAAACAATTGCAGTTTCAAGGTATTACTTGTGCGGCCTAAACTTCTACATTAATAGGTTTAAATGTGAATCCTTATGAAAACTTATTTCGCAAACAAATAAGCACAAAGCAATGTATGTATATCTTAATGCAACTTAATAAGGATGTGGATAAAATTGACACGTTCACATGAGGATACGCCTTCTGTCCTGCCCCCTGAAAAACTGGGTCCAAATCTCTCATTGAAACAGACATAGTGCCACAACTTCTTTAATTGTAAGTTCCCAAAATTTGACCTGAAACAATGCTAGGAAAACCATATGTGGTCATTGAATAAATAACAAGTGAAAGAAAAGACAAAATTGCAGAATGAGTGAAAATGCTATACAAGTTCTGGCATCAAAGAAAGTTAGAAACTAGAGAAATGTTCAAAGTGTCATCTAAAAGCACAATGTCACTCATGTAAAAATGAACTTACCAACAAGCAGCCTGATCAAAAGAATAATTTAAAATGGACAGCAAAAAGACAAACAAACAGGTGGTAAAATCTAAAGCATGCATAAAGTGAGGCCTTCCAGGGAATGAAAAATATTGGACTCAGTAATTATGTATTTTCTCTTCATGACGCCCATGGCCAAATATTTTTCAGGAATGACAGTGCAAATGTGACTCTCTCACAACTCATAAAACCATGTGGCAATACCCTCTTTAGCACTTTTCCTACCAAAACTCCAAGTCAATCAACTTTTCTTGGTAACTATAGCATTCCATGTGCACTCCTTGAATGACTCTCCAAATCCTCACCCCAAAAGCAACAGTGAAATCAGACTAGTGGTTTTTTTTGGATGAATCTTAGAAAAATTTGAAACAAACAGTAATTAATTCCACTCAATCTGCAGGAACAGCTGAATTGCCTTGTAACTTTCTCCAAAATTGAAGCTGTTCTGGCACAGGCTGGGAATACCTACCTTTCCCCTGCGTGTTCTCCCTTGTATGCAATGCTCAAAAGTTATCCAAGTTTGTGCTTCACACTTGATTTCCTATGCATTCAATCCCATGTTAAAAGAGCTCAACTAAACTAGAAAATATTCCCAATGCTGACACTCTTGCTTCCTTTGGACAAAAGTTCTTTTCTGAGCTTGCTTTGTAGGTTGCTGTTTAAATGCTTAATATGGTGCCCAACTACGCTAAATAAGCGACACTTCTGAGAAACTTGACCTCTGGGCTTAATGGGTCATCTAAATTGACAACTTTCTCAAAGATCCCATACATTGATCTTTGGATCCAGTTTAATCAATACAGGTGCAAGGAGATCAGATAAGTACTTAATGAATGAAGGAAAGAAAATATATGAACAAATCAAATTTCCGGACTCCCATAGAGAAGACAAAAAAGAAGTATCAAGTGCACGATTAACCAAAAAAAAGTGTTCCCATTTAAACATTCAGACATAAAAACCTCAAAGATTACAATTCCCAAAGCATCATAACTATTTTAAATGAAAATGGTTGCTTCCTCGATCATCAAAACTCAACTTTTATCAATGAAAACGCACCAGCGCACGCAAAACATTCTGACATCAAATTGAATCATCAAAGTAACACTAAAATCAACAAACAAAGTCGATAGCAAGAGCAACAGATAACAAAACAGGGGAATTCTGTTAAGCTAATTACTTACCTTTTTTCTATTTGGGGAAGGTAATATTCCTTAAACCCACTTGAAAATAGACCAAACAGATCCAATCTAGTAACTCAGCTGCGCTTGATCAACAAAAAGAACACCTGCCCAGATTTCCAAAAAAAGCGAAGGTGGATTCTCCAGAAGAGATGAAAAAAAATCAAAAAGAAATTCAACTGACGGAGAATTTTCTGATGTAAGAGAGAGGAAAAGTTGCTGTTCGCTAGAGAGGGAAAGAGAGAAAAACAGGGGGGTGGAGAGAATGATGATGAGTTGCCTGACAGGCGTGCCTATCACTAACAGCAGCTAAAAAAAGAAGACCCCTTTCTCAAAACAGTACTCACAAATGAACTGTAAAGCCTCATTAACCATTATTAAACTAAGCTAAAATTCCAACATAAAAAAGAAAGAAAAATCAATATCAAATTAACCCCTGTTGGTAAAAAATTACCGCCACCTCTTTTGAGTTGCCTTGCACACTAAATTCCGGAGAAATGTAGAAAAAACAAATAAAGATTAAAGAAAAAGGGATGATGGGCAATAGGGCTGACTTCCGAATTGACGGGATGTGAGAGAGAGAGAGAGAGATACGAAGGGTCGGTGACCGGCCATCATTCATGGATGACCACAAAGGGAAAAAGGGTTCTCATTTTCCTATTGGGCAGCAAAGGAGAAGATGCTCTTGCTTAGCTGCCTTGGCTGGCCTGCTGTTTATATGGGACCCTGTGGGGAAGAGTGGAGGGTGCATGGTAGGGACCATGGCATTTGGGTGATTATCATTATTTGGTTGTGCTACTTCAACCCTCAAATGTAGGTTAAGAATTAAGATTAATTCTTTTGGGGGAATTAGTTTTATTTTTTTAACTTTGTTGAGACTTTGAAATAGATGGTTTTGTGGGTTTTCTATATCTTTGGAATGCCTGTTTCGTCTGATACAGGGGAAAAAGATTGATTCTTTCTATTTGTTGTGTACTAATTTATCGTATTATTAAATTTAATCGTTGCGATTTTTAATAATTTATACACAATATAATCTTCATATGTAATCAATACGAATAGAGAAGATTTGTGTGATTTTGCTTGATAAACGGAGCGAATGTTTAGGGTGTTCAGTCAATAACTCATATACACGATAAATATTATTTATTTCCAGATATTATTGACATGGAGATGAAAAAAATTGTAAGATTTGCTTGAAAAACGGGTCGAATATTTAGGATGTTCTGTCATTTTCATAGATTCTTCGGTACAGTCATTTCAACATCGTGGATTATCGTACAAAATAGCACTAGAATTTCTTGAGATGTATGTAGTTTTTAATTTAATTAAATTGTATTTTACTTTAAACATACGAGTCCATGAGAATAAAATTCAAAAAAAAAAGTATAAATTGGCAAAAGCAAGAAAATAATATTTAATTACTCTCTTAAATGCCATGTGAATTCATGCAATGTCTAATGATATATATAATCAATAATCAAATTAAATTTTTACTAAAATCAAATATATGTTTTTTGCATTATTTCATGATGAGCTAATGCATGGTGATGGCGATTATGTTAATTGTGCATGAACGGATCTTAAGGCCCACGTAAAAGCCACTAACAAGAACAGATCATAGGCGTACTCCAGAAGAAATAAAATGAAATAAAAATGTCAACATGTGATTCCTCCAATTAAAATAATCTACACACACAGACTTGCCTGTTAATTTCATGTGACTTTTTTAATTCTCACCATAAAAGAGAGATAAATGCACATGGAAATAACAAATGCACAAAATTTTATAAACAGATTTTTATACGGCACAAATTGTTATTCGAGTGGTTAGCTAATAATTGCTTCCATAAATTATTCAATATAAAATAAGGTAAATGTCACTTCAACCCTCAAATTTAATTATTTTGACATATTATCTTTCAAAAATAATTAAAATGTACTTTTCATTTGAATTTAAAGTTAACGAAACATTTCGTACCCCAAATACAATTTCTAACAAATTATGTGGTTAGAGAAAAAAGTTATTCTTGTTATTTTAACTTTTCTCCACCTTTTTCAACATGTTTGTGTAACGTGTTATGCAATTAAAATATTGAATTAGTTGTTAACTTAATATATATATATATATATGTAGTACGTGAGCACTTCTTCATCTTTTCTTCCTAATTAATATGACTATAGTTTAGACGAATGACAAAATTAATGATTTTGATTCTTTAAAGATGGATTAGATAATCTTAATATTACTAAAATAAAGCGTGAGTTTTACTATTTCCTAAAAATGCCTTTTATAAAATAAGAAAAATTTATTTTAGAGTAATAATAAGATTAATAATTTTGTTTCTTTAATGTGGTTGGCAGAACAATTTTATTATATAACAAGATGAATTAATTATTTGAAAATGAATTACAACGCAATAGTTTTAACTAGAATACATATACTAAAATTCATTAAGTTGTATTTCAATCAACTACTAATTTCCTATACAATAGAAGAAGGCAAACAAGCTAATTGAATGCAAGAGAGAGAGAGAGAAAAAACAATATCCTTTTGTTCTTGATAAATGAGTTTCTTTATTTTTAAGTTGAAAAATGTAAAAATGACAAGAGTAATTGAGTTCCTTTTTTCTATGTGGGGAAATGTAAAAATGACAAGAACAGCATTTTCTCCGACTATATGATGTGCCAAAAATTGTATTTGGGAGGCAAAGTGTTCTACTAATTCTAAGTTGAAGAGTGAAGTGCCTTTTAGTTATTTTTAGGAGATAATGTGTGAAATCAATTAAATTTTTGAAAGTGAAGTGCTGTTTACCTTATAAAATAACTTGGTTATAGTTACAATATTTGTAAATGTGTGGATATACATATTATTAATATATATTTATCTCAAGACAAAGAAAGTTTTTTAATTATTTCATAAATTATTTTTTTCTTTTTCTTTTTCTTTATTAAGGTGTTTATTTATGAAGAAGAGAAAAATCAAAAAAGAAAAAACTTTCACCATGTGTTGAAGCAAGATGTTACCACATATAATGGAGCCTCTGATATTAGTCGATGAGTTTAAACATTGTCAATATTATTATTGATAAAAATATAATTAATATTTACTATCACCACGATTTAAAATTATCTCTTAGTTAGTTGTTTATTGTGTATAAATCATTTTTTTATAATTAACCATAAATTGATCAAAACTTGGGTTTCATATTGGTTATTATTGACGTATAAAATTCAAGGAAGATAATATATGATTAATATATAATATCTTACCTATTTTAATATTGATGTTTATTTTAACACATTAATTTTTTTTGCTTCACCTCTCACCAGATGAATAACCTAATTATATAATAATTAATGTGCGTGTTTTAAATTCATGCGCTCTATAAATATATCAAAATACAAATAAGTTGAGTCAATTTGTATAGATTGAAATAGTTTCAATTGATCTTAATCTTTATTTTAAGTCAATTTTGAGCTTCCTATATTTATTTTGAGCCTTGCGAGTCGAATCTCATCTTAATAATTTTTGTTTTATTAATACATACTAGCAACTTTAGTACACTACATGCAAAGATGGTTCTACCTTTAGTTAAAAAAAGCAATCGTCTTAAGCCTCCAAAATTTGAAGGCCTCCTATATATATATTTTCTTCTGTATTTTAGGCTTAAAAAATAAAAATATAAACATATTTTTTTTCATTCTTTTTTTACATTGTGGGCCCAAGAAAGTAGGTATTTAGTTTAGAAACCTCATATATATTTCAAGCAGTTTAAGCCTAACCTTATTAGTTAAACTTACAATAAATAATTAATTAAAAATATAAATATAAATTTTGTTATTTTTTATTCTCCTAAATCTCTACTATCCTTTTAATTCTTATTCTTTTTCTAATCAAAATTCTATCCTATTCATTATTTTTCAATGCTAACCACTCAATGATATTAGTGTTAATTCTCTTTTACTATAAATCAAGGTTTTATTTCTTAAATTTATTTTTCTTTTTTGGAAATGAATTTTTCAAAATTAAAATTAATAAAATCTATCAACGTTTCAAGAAAGATAAAATAGTTTAACTATGTTGATCAACTAAAAAAGAATGTTAGATGAAATTAATTATAAAAATATAATTAATAATTTGCATATGAAAAAAAGTTAGAGAATAAAATTTGGATAATAATGTTTTATATGAGAAATTTTTTCTATAAAATATGAAATAATTACTAAAAAGATATGTGTATTAGAAGATTATTTTTTTATTATATATTAAAGGTCTCATTTTTATGTTTTGCCTTACACCCTCCAATTTTATTAAGATAGGCTTGACTATATGTGTTTGCTAAAATTTGCATATTGTAAAAATAAATATAAATATTTAGTTTTCATATAGCATATGTATTTTTCAATAATTTCAATGTATTTATTTATATTTTCACATAGATAAAAAATAAAAACTTATGATCAAACGACAATAGTACAATGTAAAGCAAATGGTAAGGTATTTTGAACACCTAATTTGAAAACACAAAAAGAAGTTTGATACTTTGTTAATAATATATATACATGTATGTGTATAAAATTGCAATAAATTGTAATTTTGAATAGCTAGTTTATGATAGTTTATAATATTTATGATAAATTAATGAATGTTATAATCTATAAATTTAAAATTTTGAAATCTTTACATATTATTTTATTAAATTGAAATTTTTGAGTTCGAATTCGTGAAAGCTCAACTCACTAAAAAAAATTATATTTAATCAAATTAACTTAAATTTAGTTTGAACTCAAAAAATTACTTTCATTGAGATTCAAATGAAAATTTGTTCCAAAACTCAACTCAATTTGATGCCCTGCGGCCGAGTCAACTCAGTGATATAGCATAGGATGGCCAAATATTGTGCTGCATAGGGTTGTCAATAGAGCGGATTTTAATCCGAATTCAATTCAATTATTTAGGATCTTTAACCGATAAAAAATTCGATGAATGTGATCCAATTAAAAAAGTTCTAAATTCGAAATAAATGGAGTGAATATGGATATGGCTCGATCCGATCCATTAATAATTCGAATCCGAATATATTTAATATTATACAGATATATACACACATAGTCCTATAGTAACGTCAAAGTATATATTTGGATGAAAGAAGTAATGAATTCTCATGTAATATATGAAATCATGTGTTTTTCATATAAAATGTTAGATTTCAAGCTTATTGACATCATAATTATATAACTTATTTTTTTATTTTTTGACATAAAAAATTATGTGGGAAGAATAATGAATAAGAACCGAATGCCATAATATAGCAAGAATGCAATGCAAATATCAATTTGATTAGAATGAGTTTCTTTTTTATAGAACTTTAAGTTTATAGTTAATTGGTTAAGAATCATGTATAACTATGTATTTATAATATCAAATGAGTACTATTATTAGCAATTGAATCTAAAATGTAATGATCTGGTAAATGAATATGATTGAGTTAAATTCTATTATTGCTTTTAAATAATTAATAGACTTGAAAATTTATTCATTAATTTATTGTGTATTTTTTTTTAGAATAAATGTTTTGAATTTGGACTCTACTAAATTTTTAGAAAAATAATAAATATATGATGGTTTTTGAAATATTCGAATTTAAGTTTTTTTGGATATCCGACTTTTATTTGAATCCTGATATGATTATATCAACTACAAATTCGACGAATCTTAGATTGAATTTGTATCTAGCATATTACTTCTGGATTTGGACTTAGATTTAGTATAATTCAATCTGAATCCGACCAATTGACAGCCCTGGTACTACATGATTTCTTTCTCTAAATAAATGGATTATGGATGCAAGTAGAATTATGCGCCTCACTTCTAGGCTTTTCTCTCCCCCAATGCAATTAAAGGTGTCGTCGCTATATCGAATTTTAATTTGAATTCGATTTGAATTTTAAAATTTTTATTTAATTAAATTATTTAATGAATAAAATTTAATTATAAATATTTATAATTTAAAATAAGTTAATCGAATACAAAATTAAATAAATCAATCCTTAAATATCTGAATATGGACTTTAATAATTTTTTTTAAATTAATACTTTTAGGTATAATATTAATAAATATTTTAAAATAAATTTTTTATATTATATTAACCCAATAGTTACATTAACGTCTATGTTTTGCTACTAATATTAAGTCTTTAGTCTAAAAAAGAAAATAGATACTGATAAACTGTCAAATATAATAATGCATAATAATTTGCATATACATTAATATAATATGAAATATAAGTTTAATATTCATATATTTAATTTTTGAACTAATATATTATAAAAAGTTATTGAATAAATTGGGATGAATTTTTGTAATCTGTAAGACTAAAGAAAAAAGAATAAAATATTAAATTGGAATGAATTTTTTTTTATTGAATTTAGAATATCTACTGGATTTGGACATAGTGCTAATTAATAAATATTCTATATAATATCAGGTTTGATTCAAATATGAATTTTAATAATTGAATTCAAATCCAAATATACCTGTCTCAATTCATGTCTAATCCATTGAAAGTCCTAAATTAACATAGTTTTCATTATATATATATGTAAAGGTATAAAATGAACATGTCAAGTTTGCCATGAAGTTTTATTGAGTGTGATTTGATTGGTCAATATATCAAATTTAAACCAAATTTTTTTCATGACGTCCCTTACACTTAAAAATAATAATAAGGGGTTACTAAACCACTAAATTTATAGAAATTAATGTAGAATTATAAAAAAAATATTTTCTAAATTATCTTCCAAAGCTACAAATTAATCGAAATACTAAACCTAAGCTTATAAATCTAAGACAAAAGGAAGTATATAACAAAAATCAAGTTCTCACAAACTCTTTTTGTTGATTATCGTAGAAAAATTTAGTGTGACTTTTTTAAAATTCAGACATACATACATGTATACGCACATATTTAAGGTCATTTGAATTGATATATAAAATATATAGAATGATACTATTTGACCAATTAAATATTAGGGCCTATTTTCTTATATTTTGGTTATTTTTTAGAAAAAAAATTAGGGGAATGGATTTTTGAAAGAAAATTTAAATACTGTGTTAAGTGTTTTTTTTTT
>JACGDI010005857.1:89866-101071 GCA_014898725.1 Jacaranda copaia
AAGGCATCGCACTAGACTAGTTCATGAAGCTTGAACCATCCTCAATTTACTCCTATGACCAGCTGTGTGACAAATTCTTGCATTAGTTTTTCAGTAGAAGGAAGGCCAAGCTCTCCCATACCCACCTCCATACCGTCAAGCAAGACGAGGGGGAGTCCCTTCGAGATTTCTTTACCATATTTAATAAGGAGGTCCTAAAAATGGATAACCCCAGGATTGAGTTATTGATTGACGTGTTATTCCTGGGGCTCAGGCATAAAGAATGTGCTAATGCTTTGGTGCGAGAATAGCCCGGGTCAATGGAGGGGTTGCTCGATCTGGCAAAAAGATACATGATCCAGGAGGAAATGAACAAGCTCAAGTTCGGATCATTCGAGATGGAGAAGAAAAAGAAGAAGAGAAACAACCAGAAAGAGCGAGGTCGATCTCTGATCAAATGCTTCTATGACTATACGCCGTTGAACATCCCAAGGAAGGAGGTCCTGTACGCTATTCAGGATGATAACCTCCTCAAAAAGCCCAGAAAATTGATGGAGATGAAGAAATCAAAGAAATACTGCCACTTCCAAAAATAGAAAGGGCATGGCACCGATGAGTACTTCAATCTCCAAGATGAGATCGAGAGGTTGATCAGGCAGGGCCACCTCAACAAATACATAGCCATGGAAGCCCAGACTAAAGGGGGCAAAACTAAGCGAACTCCCCGTAGAGAAAGGTCGATTAGCCCTAGGAAAGAAGATAAAGGAAAGAAGCCCATCCAAGAAGATTGCCTACCTATCAGAGGGGTGATTGACATGATTGCGGGAGGTCCCACTAGGGGGGACTCTAAGCCCGCTCGAAGGCAAACATAGAGGAGGCTCGAGTCCAATAAAGCTTCACGTGTGAAGATAACTTTCTACCTAACAACAAGTGTAGAACCCATTTCATTCACTAATGCTGACCCGGCCCATCTCGAGGGCAGAAATGTTGATCACAAGATAGATTGCTCAATGGTCATTTCCATGGAGATTGCGAACTTTGAAGTGCGCAAGGTTCTGATGAACAACGATAGCTCAACAAATGTCATCTTCTTATCTGTACTAAAGAGGATGAACATGGGCAAGTTGAAATTCCAACCTATGTGCACGCCGCTGGTTGGATTCGGGGGGTCAGAGATCATACCAAAGAGGTCGATCTATTTGTCTACATCTTTTGAGGAGACTCCTCAAAGGAGAACGTTTATGCTGAATTACTTTGTGGTTGACGCCCCATTTGGCTATAATATCATCATTGGTCGACCTACCCTCAGTGACTTTTGTGCCATTGTGTCCACTTATCATTTGAAAGTCAAGTTTCCAAATGTAGTTGGCACGGGTGAGCTCTTGTGCAATCTGAAGGAGGCATAGAGATGTTACAACACTCGATTGAGCCAACCGAGCAGAAAACTCTACCACAGTCGAAGACTTCTGGGGATGCCTTTATAGCGAAACCCGAAGAGTCCCAGGTCGGCAAGAAGCAGAAGCTGGAGGACACTAGAGTGGAGTCTGTTGGGGAATTCAAAACTACTGAGCTCGAAGAGGGTAACCCCGAAAAGACAACCAGTATTGGAACAGACTTAGGCCCCCACTTGGAGTGTCTCATGGTTGATTTCCTGAGAAAAAATGTTGACATTAATGTCAACATTTTTGCATAGAAGGCATCCGACCTGTAGGGAATCAACCCCAATATCATTATGCACCGCCTTAACACTGACCCCTCATACAAATTGGTCAGACAAAAGACAAGGGCATTCAATGCTGAGAGGACGCAAATCATCAAAGAGGAGGTTAGAAAACTCTTAAATGTAGGGTATATTGTGGAGATTTAGTATTCCTTTTGGCTTTATAATGTTGTTTTAGTCTCAAAAATTGAGGAATAGTGGCGGATGTGTAATGATTTTATTGATTTGAGTAAAGCATGCCCTAAAGATCCTTACCCCTGCCTCGGATAGATTTACTAGTCGATTCAACTACTGGGTGTGAATTATTGAGTATGATGGATGCATTTCAAAGCCATCATCAGATATTCATGACACCCGAAGATAGGGATAAAACATCTTTTGTTGTTCCTAACAATTTATATTACTTTCTTGTCATGCTGTTTGGTTTAAAAAATATCGGGGTAGCTTATCAGCAGTTAGTCAACTTTATATTCAAAGACGAGATTGAAAAATCGATGAAAGTCTATGTTGATGACATGATAGTCAAAACAGAAAAAGCCTAAGACTACTTGCTCGACCTCAGTTATACTTTTGGAATATTGAGTGCATTTGGATTGAAACTAAACTCGAATAAATGTACATTTGGGGTCCAAGGAGGAAAATTTCTGGGCTATATAGTTAGCTAAAGAGGTATTGAGACTAATCCGCAGAAAATTCAAGCAGTCTTAAATGTCACCCCTCCAAGAATGGTTTGGGAAGTTCAGAGGCTGATTGGGAGAATCGTGGCTTTGGAAATGTTTATTGTGAGATTGGCCGATAAAAGCCTCCTCTTTTTCAAGATTATAAAAAATGCCAAAAAGATGAGTTTTCGGTGGATAGAACAATGTGACCAGGTGCTGATCGAGTTGAAACAATATTTGGCATCACCCCTGATGTTAGCAAAACCCGAGCTGGGAGACTTTAGATATACTTAGCAGTCTCGAAAGCGTCAATCAATTAAATATTGGTATTGACTCGGGATGGCAACCATCGACCAGTCTACTATTGCATTAAGTCACTCCAAGGGCCAGAATATAATTATTTGGAGATTGAAAAATTTGCACTAGCCATAGTGACCACTGCTTGGAAGCTGAAATTGTACTTTCAGTCTCACTCTATCATAGTGCTAACAAATCAGCCATTGAAGCAAGGTTTGGCAAAGCCCGATACATCAGGTAGATTGACCAAGTGGGCGATCGAGCTTGGGGAGATCGACATCAACTTTCAACCTCGAATGGCCATCAAAGCTCAAGTACTTGCCGACTTCATTGCAGAGTGAGTTAATTTACCCGACAAACGTATCGCTGCCTCTCTTGTTTGGACTTTGCATGTTGATGGGTCATCGACCACATCTGAGGGAGGAATTGGGATCGCTCTTTGTTCCCTATATGTGGAGGAGTATGATTTTGCAATCAAACTAAATTATACAGTCACAAACAACGAGGCTGAGTACGAAACCCTGCTCGCAGGAATGAGAATAACGCTTAAGCGTGGGGTCAAACACTTGGTCACAATTATGGACTCATAGTTAGTGGCAGTGCAGGTCGGAGGAAATTTTGTAGCTAAAGAATAGTCAATGGCCTGGTACTTGGTCGAGGTAAAGAGGTTGCAGTAATCGTTCAAAAAGTTTACTCTCAGCTAGGTCCCTTGATCTGAGAATGAATGGGCAGATACCCTTTCCAAGTTTGCCAGCTCAATTAGAGGAACAAGAAATAAGAAAATCACATTTTTGGTCTTGGACAGGCCGTCAATCGCACTCTCTGATGAAAATCTTATAACACCCATTGACGAGACGTTTATTTCTTGGCAAACTCCAATAAAATTATATCTTAGCCAAGGCATTGTCCCCGATGACAAGAATAAGGCTAGGCACCTTCGAGGTCAAGCCTCCAAATTTACCCTCGACGAGCATGGTCAATTATACAAAAGATTCTTTGCTGGACCCCCCTTGAGATGCTTAGATCGAGATTACGCGTTAGAAGTGTTGCAGGATATTCATGCAGGCATGTGTGGCAATCATTCTAGAGGGAGGTCCCTTGCCCATAAAATAATCAAGTATGGATATTTCTGGCCAACATTGTTGAAAGATTCGGTGGATTTCGCATATAAGTGTGCATCATGCCAAGTCCATTCCAACCTGCCGCACCAGCTAGCCATGCCGATGGTTAATGTTCAAATTTCCTGGCCATTTGATTAGTGGGGAATCGATACAATAGGCTCTTTGTCGAGATCAACAGGGCAACAAAAGTTTATAATCGTAGCGGTTGAATATTTCACCAAGTGGGTTGAAGCTGAGGCTGTCCTTAAGATAACCGACGCGGCCATAAAAAGTTTTATATGGAAGAATATTATTTGCCATTTTGGGCTACCGAAGGTACTTATTTTAGATAACGGCACTCAGTTTCAGAGTAAGAGTACACGAGGTTGGTGCGAGGCCTTGAGGATCATACAACATTTCATGTTTGTGGGCAATCCTCAGTCAAATAGTCAAATCAAGGTGACCAATCAGATTGTCCTCGACCAATTGAAGGCTAGAATTCAGGATACCGAGGCAAACTAGGCAGATGACCTGCCCGATATGCTGTGGGCTTACAGGATAACTCCCTGAATAGCCATCGGTCACACCCCTTACAGCCTAGTGTATGGGTCGAAAGCAGTCGTACCTTTAGAATTGATCCAACATACCACTCGAGTCATCCACTAGCACCCACTAAGAAACAAATTGGAGGGGAAGCTGGATCTCGAGACTATCGATGAGCGTTGATAGGAGGCTTACAATACTATGCAACACTACAAAGCGAAGATGACCCAAAACTACAATAAAAAGATAAGAGAGTGTCGTTTCAACGTTGGAGATCTTATCCTCAAGAAGGTGGAGGTCTCCAAGAACATGGGCAAGCTCGAACCAAAGTGGAAAGTGCCATACTCCGTTATCAAAGTAGAAAAGCACAATGCCTACAGGCTGGCCAACATGCAATGAGATGAGCTCCCCTGCCCATGGAACGCCATCAATCTCAAGAAGTTTTTTATTTAAAATTGTATGGCGCTTATCCTTGTGACCTATTAGCTTAAATAAAATTGTAATTTTATTAACTTAATTATTATCTTTAATAATTCTAGTCGACCCCATAGTCGACGACTAAGTAACCCCTTACTGCCACCCAAATGGCTCTTAGCTATTCAAAATTCTAGCCGACCTCGTAGTCAATGACTAAGCAGCCCTTTGCTGCCACTCAAATAGCTCCTAGCCATCCAAGTTTTTAGTTAACCCCGTAGTTGACAACTAAGCAGCCCCTTGCTGCCACAAATGGCTCATAGCCGTCCAAGTTCCTAGTCGACCCCATAGTTGACGACTAAGCAGCCTCTGGCTACTACTTAAATGGCTTCTGGCCGCCTGAGTTATTCTACTCAACCATCTATTTTTTGTCGATCCCGTACTTAGCAAGAGATGTGCCTCCTTTTTTGAGGGGCAATTAACTTCAAGGGTCGAGCAGATAGTCAACTGATAATATGAAGCAATTGACGATATAGTTGTGCAACACCATTCCTACGCAACAGGCAACCAAACATTTTTCACATTATCACAACAAAAGTTAAAGGCTATGCATGTTGCTACAGGAGTGAAATGAAAGAAAAGATATGTTTTTATTGGTAATACTCTAGCAGGGTACATACAAAAAAAAAAAAAAAAAGCTAGTCCAGCTCTACTTTAATGTTAGCTTTGCTCATCTTGACCACCTTTAGCCCAATATGAGTCTGGCTCGGGTGCCATACAGGCAAGCAGAGAGATTGCTTGAGGAGGTTCCGAAGGTCTCAGGAGATCACCCATAAAGTTACACAGCAGCACGTACTGCGCCAGGTCGACCTCTTCATTCTTTAATTGGGCTACGAGATTCTCCGCGAACGCGAACTCTGTGCATATTTACTCTAGTAGGGCATCGACCTCGGCCTTTTTCTTTTGCTCCTCAGACAGCGGTACGTTGGGTGCAACAGTAGTAGGTTTGCCCTCCGGAGCCTGCTCAGTGCTGCCTTTCTCTGACTCGGGGAAAGGATCCAGCTTATCATTGAGCATGAGACTCATCTGGTTTCTATCCTTATCATGGAAGCAATAATCCATGTGCTCCAATTTTTTAATGGACCGGTGATATGCTTCGTGGGCATCACCCAGGGCCGCAACTGTGCTGGCATCTTGTAAGGTGGTGCTCACCACAAACTGCTCAACGCCTAGCACACTCTGCGGGCAGATCCGGAGGAAAGCCTCTTTGGCTTGGCTGGTCACCTCCGCATGACCTTTAACTCGATTAGAACTGAAGCTCACCTGAAGGTCAAGATGGGCTTTCTTAATGATGTTATCCATGCGGCTTCGGTCCTCGATAGCCTCGCCCAATTATTGATCCTTGGCATCGAGCTGCTATTAGAGATTAGCTACCTTTTTATTCAGCTGCTCGACCTGGAGCTAGGACAATTCGAACTGCACCTTGAGCGTTTCCATCTCTCCTCCAGCCTACAACTCCTCCTTAGCAGCCAGTACCATCTCAAATTGCCGGAACATGTTGTAGCCCAGCTGCTTTATCTGAAACACAGCAGTGTCATTCTCAAATCAATATGAGCATAATAGAAAAAATGTGGTTGAGCTTATCGATCTCGTACTTATCATGTTACAATAATAGAATATTACCTTCGTCGTCCCGAGCTGACTCAGGTTTATTAACTTCTATTGGTCGTTCACAAAAAGCCCTGAGGTCATCCACTTTGGAGTGTGGGTGGCAGTCGACCCTCCCTCAAGGATTGAGGTCAAGTCGATTATCTTCTAGTCTCGATCGGTGGTGAATTGTGGAAGAGATAGTCGAGGAAGTCGGAACATCGGGCCATCACTAGGCTTTTCAAATAGGTCCCAACCTGTCATAATCGTTTGTTTTCCTTTACCCCCAGTAGCCTTCTTTGGGGCCGAACCTCCCTGTTTGACTAGCTACCTCTTGCCCTGACCCGCAGGACTACTTTGCTCGGGCTCCTCTCAGCGAGCGAATTGGGTCTCAGTAGCTGCTTTGATTTGTGGTGGAGACGGTGTAGATGTTGACCTCGTTGAGCCTATCTGCTCAGCAGCACCTCCTCGTTGAGCAACAGCAGCAGCTTGTCGACGTGCCTCGGCCCTCAGTGCCCAGACCTGGGATTTATTACGGCTACAGACCATTATATTGTTGCAAACTTCACAGGCAAACAAAAATATCAAATTCAAGCAAAAAGATAGCATGTAATGAAAATAGTTGACGAAAAGTTTCTACCTAGTCGATCGCTTGCAGGCAGGTTAAGCTGGGCAGGTGATAGGCCAGCCAGAACCAAACACCTCTCTTTGATCAGAATTGATGCCTCCATTTGCCCAAACTTGACCAGATCCTAGATGAAGGTATTAGGCCAACTAGGTGTTTGGTTCCCGGGCATCTCTATAAGCTCTCTCTACCAACCCCTCAAAATCTGCAGCGGTTGTCTTGGAGGCTCTTTCGGTGTAATGGTCAGGGATAAATAATCGACCCCGACTTGCAGGCATATCAGTAAGGGCTAGTCTCCCCTTTCGATACTACTCGAATGTCGCTCGAACTACTGCTACTACTCGAGCTAGAGCTTGCGCTTGCGCTTGCGCTTGTGGACGGAGTGGACTCACTACCACGAGACGACTCAGATGCATTCTCGGCCCCAATCTCCCCCCATGAGCCAAATTCTCTAACCTAGTGCTATTAGAATCAAGGCTAGCAGACATGCTTCTACAAATAAAAGGTAGAAAAGAACAAGAACAGTAAAGACACTTACAGTGGAAATCTCAGAAAGGCAAAGCATAGAACTTGAAGGGCTTCAAAGATGGCGATTTGACTAGAAGTTCAGGCAGTAAAAGTGTAAACGGAGTCAGTTATCCCCTTCTTTATAGGCATTCGCACTCAGGAATCTATTTAACTGCTATGATGACAGCCTGCCCCAGTACACTTCGTATTCTGTGCATTAATAGCCACATTAAATGCAGAGAAATTGCTTTAAACCCTGGTGGGCAGTTTTAAAAACTTGGGTCGAGAATTCAAAAATCCTTGTTGACCATCGTACTTGCTATGGTTGAATATAAACTCTTTGCTCCTTCTCGTCTGCAAGCTCGATCGGGATCATGAGTTGGGGGGACTCATGATATGAAAAATTCAGTAGGTCCAACAGGCCCAACATCAAATAAGACAGTCCAGAAGGCCCAACGGTAAGTCTATTTAGTTGACCTGTATCGACCTCACTTGGTAGGGTCTGCGGTCGATTTGTATCAATTTTAGGACTACTCCAGAAGTTCGAATATTCGAGTCTGATTGACATGCATCGACCTCAAGACCCACTCCAGCGTTGACTCAGATCCCTACTGTGTTTATTAGTCTAATAGGTTGCATGCCTTCGCATTAATGACGCATGACAGCTGGTACAATCGCTGCCACCAACTTTGACAACTCTACCAACTCTGCCACCAATTTTGGCAGAGACGTGCCTCTACTAGCACTGTTTATCTGAAAAAATAGAAAATTTAGCCACCTGAAATAATACCGAGATCTAGACATGGAATGACCACCAACCCTCTGGCAAAGACAAAAGTCACTACACTTGATAAGGGTACTAGGGTCAAATCACGCCTACAGAAGGCTATAAATACTTTAGGCTCAATTACGCTCAAGGTAATGCCCAATATACTATAAGCTTTACATTCTCTATATTTTATTCGATCAGAATTATCTTGAGCGTCGGAGTGCCTTAACTGGGGGCACCTCGACTAGTTTAATGTGTGTTGTGATTGCAGATCTCAAGCCTTAAGTTATACACAAACCTGAGTACTCGACTCACTTAGTCGATTTACCCATAACACAACTCCTTTTTTCTCTATACGCAACTTTCAACAGCATCAGGGAGAGATAAACTTTACTATTGATATCAAATTAATTATTTTTTTTATTGAGTTTGTGGGGTGAGAATGATTTTTTTAAGTAATATATTATATATATGTATGTATATTTATAGTTAGATGATATATGTATATACATATAATAATTGATATATTATTATAATAAAATGATGTGCAATTAATTTAATTAGTGCTTTATTTTAAAGTTTATATTTTTATAAATTTATTAATAAATATCAAATTTTTTTGATGAATATTAATTATTTATGAAATTCTAATTATATTTCTTGAATATAAAATACAAACTAATCTTATAATCATTGATATCAATTTATTTAAAAAAATTAATTATTGTACATTAATTATAAACTAATTATTATTTATTCTTAAAATAGAACCATTTAACTATTTATTATTTACAATTTATTTATAAATAAAACATAGTCATTTATTTAAATAAAATAATATATGTATATAAGACTTAACAATAATTCATCAAATTAAAAAAATAAATAATTTTATATTATATGAAACTAACTCATCTTAAATTATTTATTAGACAAATAAGCGTAGTATTCAGTTATACATAAAATATGAAACATGATTAATATATACACAATAAGTTATTTAAATAATCAAATAAATTAATAAGTTATTTATTTATTTTAATTCATTATTTAATTAAAAAATTATTTAATAAATAAATTACTTAGTAACAATAAAAAATTACTTAATTTTATAATTTTCTTGATAATTATTTTAATTGTATTAATATTAATTTATTAAACTTAATAGATTATAAAATAAATATCACACTATAATTAATTTTTATAATAATATGAAATATATGTGAATATTAATATTTAATAAAGATTAATTTTTTTTGAAGAAGATTAATTTATTTAAATTAAAATATCTTAAATTATTTATTAAATGAATAAATATAATATTAAATGAATAAACATAATATTAAATTAATACATTAAATATTAAATATAATTTAATTAATAAGTAATTTAATTAATTTAATATATTATTTTGTAAATAAATTATTTATTAAATTTAATTAATTTTTCTTAACAATTAGTTTAATTAAATTTGTAAATCTAAGTTTTAGAATTTTTAAGTACTAAGTTTTAATATTTTTATATATGTGTATATATGAGTGAAGTGAGGGAGTGATAAATAAATAATTAAAGTGAAAAATAGTGTGAGAAAATGAGGAGAGGTGTAATTTTTAAGATGAAGATGTTTTTTGAATTAATTGTGAGGAATTTTTTAAATAAAAAATTATAATATTTTAAAAGAAAGATTAGAGAATACACACATTTTGAGCTTTTTTTTAGATGTTGGAAAAAATTTCTTCAAATCTGAACAGCCCTTACTTTTTTTTTTGTTGTATCGAATAGAAATGGTTCCTATTTGTCCATATCTTCAATTCTTCGAGAAAGAAAAATAAAAAAAAAAACACAAAAAGGCAAAAACTAAAAACGGCGGGAGAAGTTTTTGAATTTTTCGTACAGTAATACCTAACAATTCAAAAAGGGAAGGGATAATTGTGACGAGAGAAGGGAAGACTGTCTTGCAGAATAGGACAGACAGTAGTATTGCCCCCAGTACACAGTTTTCTGATGAATTCACATGCGCGCTCCAAAAGTACGAAAATCGAGAAGAGAAAGGAGAAAAAACAAAAAAGCAAAAGGTGGAAGAGGGTGCAAAGAATGGCGGTGGACCCCACAGCACAACCAAATTAGCTACGATGGATTGCGACTGACGCGGCACAGTAAAAATACACGCACTTATACACACAATTTCCCCCCATCACTTGTCAAGTCGAGTCCCACTGCCCCACTTCCTGCTCTCTCCATACAAATATTTAATGCCTTAATTAATTCTCCTCTCACTCCTTTTCTTTTGCCTACTCCCTTGAAAACAAGCAACCAGATACACTTTCCTTCCAGGCCTTCTTTTTTTCCTCACCGCTGGTAATGTTTCTTCTCTTTGGCTAATTTCTTTCGTTACTGTGTGGTATGTCTTTCTGTGCATGTGGATTTGTGGGTAGTGGTTTTTTTGTTTCTGGGATATGAGTTTGGATGGTATTATCATTGTTTAAAGTGTTTTTTTGATGTGGGTTTAGCTCTTTTTTGGTGATTTTGGAATGTTATCACGTTGGTCTTAAATGGGTTTGTGGGTTTGATGACAAAGCTTGTTGCTTTACCTAGTCTGGTTGCATTGTTTGTTGTGAAATCAATGTTGTGCTGTGGTTCTGAATTTTGTATTACTTGTTGGTTTTTTTCTAATTGTTGAGGAAATGATGTTTTAGATATAAGAATGCTGAATGTTAGAAGTTTGTGGAAGTATAGGGGAAATAGTTTCTTTAACTGATTGTTCGAATGATAAAATTAGTTCTATGTTAATGGCATGTGTCTTTGTGCTGCCAAATGGGAATGTATCTGCTGTTTACTTTTCTTGATAACCCACAGAACAATGAAGTTCGGGTTATCAGCTTTTGAGTTCATTGTTCAGTGCTCTCACGGAAAACCTATGTGGCATTCTGAGTGTCCTGGTGCAA
>JACGDI010005857.1:101129-127674 GCA_014898725.1 Jacaranda copaia
ATATATGTTTTTTTCTCTTTTCCAACTTATAAGGTTGTAAATTATATTTTGGATGAGATGGATTGGATTTTGTGGAATATCATTTATTGATGCTCCGTGGAATTGTGATTAGCAGAATGTTAGCACTTTTGAATTTGATTCCTAAACCCAGTTTTTGCAATATTTTATTTCCTTTCTGTGATTCAGCAACGACAGTTATGACTGCTTATTTGTACTTGCTGTCATAAATGCAGCACCACCTTGAAAGATTTCTCCCATATTTTTCGATGTTGTATCGCCCAGAGCATAGACATGGGCAGTAAAGTAGTTGTGACATACAAGAGAAAGAGGCTATTCTCAAGAAGTGATCATTCTCATTTTAATTCGCATTCTGATACGCATTCTGAGATCTCAGAATCAAAAACATCAGCTAATGTCGGCAAGCATGAGGAGTCAGTTGCTGAATATATATTGCAGAACAAGGACAGAGAACTGGGGGTGAGGTTTCATATGAATCCATTTTAATATTTCATCCTGTCTTTTGTTGTTCTATAACCTATAGATTCATGGAACCTGGAAATTTTAGTTGCTCCAACTTGTTCGGCTGTCTGCTCACATTCCTATACTGGGTTCCTTAAATGAATTAAAGATACCATGCTAATATATGCCTATTGCCCAATAGAATTTGTTTCATCACTCCGTATCCCCCCACCCCCCAAAGCTGCATTCTATCTCCGCATCACTTTGGTTTTGCCACTCTCAGATGCATGAAGGTTTGCAAATCTGAGCTTCAACAATCTGTGTTAGAAGTGATTCTGTCGAGAGTTACCACTCATTTGTGTTCAGTAGGTGCAGGTGACAAACTAAGGCACTGCATTTATTTAGAAAGCAGATTATGACATGCTAGGGACCCTTTACATAAGATTATATCATGTCATATGTCATCCGCATCCACGGTAAGTTTGGTAAAAAGTACAAAAGTTAAAGGATAAATCGAAGAAGAGTAGTTCAGCTGTTTCTGAATTTAACTGTGAACACAATATAGTATATGTATAATAAAGCACGTTGGAGGTGGCAAACCAATGATTCCTGGCTAAAGGATGTGTTCTAAAACTATTGATGAAAAATGCAAAGGTTTTGGATAGGCTGTTGGCCGGTGTACTTAAGCTGAAACCTTTATGCCTTAAACTACTCACTTGGTTGTTCTTCTAAAGGCCAAAAAAATGAAGTTTTTCTGAAATGCTGAATCAGGGAGATTGTTTAAATCTTTTAAAGCTGATTGCTTTCACAGTTTACAATGATATCCTTCTAATGCTCTTGGGAGAAAGTTTGTTACCTTTGTAGATGCAACTCTAAAACATGTTTACTGAAACATGGTTATGTTATATAGATTTTCTTACTGAACTGAAGGCTGATTCATTCTCTATAACTGTCATATCTTGCCACCAATTTGCTTTCACATGGAATTAGTGATTTCACTTTCAAGTTGAAGGCTTCATATCCAAGTTTGTAGAGTTGGACATGCCAATGGACCTTTGGGTGGAATGAGCATCTTGGAACTTTGCATTGCACCGAATTCTGTTGAGAACATCAATTTGCATGAGTCTACAGAAGGATCTCAATAGTCAATTCTCACATATGTTTAATCCTTCGTATCATAAACTTATGCCAATATGCTGTTAGCATTAAGCGTTCAATCCTGAGATGTTTGCTCTTGAACTGTGCAAGGTTCTGAAAATTGATCCCTAGTCATATTTATAGAACCAGAGAAATAGTACTACCAGAATGTTGACCTCATAGTAATAACCAACCTGTTTCTCCTAAATATCCTCAAAGCCTATCCCTACAGCCACTGTCTAGCAGTAATATACCACAATATTTTGATCATTATGCATCTCTCAAGTTTGCTTTTCCTTCCATTTGGTTCTCTCTATAATCTTGTTGCAAAGAACCATGTCTTTGAAATCAATACTGTTTGATTTTACTGTCGAGCAATAACTTTGGCCTTTCTGACTAATTCTGGACTTTTTACAGATATGTTGTGAATATTCCAAAGAAAATGTTGAAGAAAAGGTATTGCAATGTGAAAATTGTGATTCCCAATATCGTGATCAATGTTATGAGGTTTGTACTCTGTCTTTCTTTGCAGAATTAGATGAACTGGACATTTAAGATTGTTTCTAAGTCATGAACATGCTATCTCTTAAATTATGTCTCATCTTTGCATAGAAGCATGCTACAAAATCGCGAAGGCTTTGCTCTGCTTGTACCAAACAGCAAGGTGCCACAATTTCAGTCCAAACCCAAAAGTTCACACTGGAGCAGAAGAGATGCTCCCCAAAATCTGATTTAAAACAAATAAAATTTTATCCAAATGTACTTCTGGAGGGAAGTCCTGGAGAAAGATGTCATATTGATTCTGCTGGTCAATCTAATGTGGAAGAAAAATCAGCTGATACTGAATCAAAATATTTGGTGAAGTCAGTTTCAGAATATGAAGATAAGTGCAACGAGACCTTTTTGATTTCACCACTGCCTGATGAATGTTCTAGTATAGAACCAGATCTGGTATGTTTCAAAACTTCTGATGGAATAAACTGCAGCCATCAAATGAAGGGAACATCTAGTTCAGGAACACTTACAACGGAGGAAACAGACAAACTTAATAAAGATCAGCGTAGTAGCTTATGCAATAATTCAGTTTCAAAGCGCAAGTTGACCTCAACGTTGATTACATTCTGTCGAAGATCTAAGCGAAACAGGAATGATGCTGCACCAGATATTGTTTATGAATACATTGGCACAACACGTGCATCTGGAACACCACCTGCTGCTGTTTGTTCAGTGAATCTGAGGAATGAGAAGGTTAATTTGATGAATTATTTGATTCGCGATGAAGAAAAAGTACTTTATTTTATCTTAGCTGGCATTTGTTATCTTTCTTGCCCATTTTTCTTTTTCATGTGTGTGCATGTCTAATGATGTTTACTAAAACTTGCCCTGGTAATTTTTCCAAGTTCCTTATCCCTTCTACAAACTGAGAAAAATGGATTACAGCAGTGTCCCTGAACAGAAGTATTAATTCCTGGAGCAGATAATTTTCTCCTCTAAAACAGTGTTAAAATTTATAATTAATGATGCTGACTTGCCTAATAATAGTATCAAGTTGTGCTATTGTGGCTGGAGGTGCAGTATGGAGGAAAACAGTATATTGAAATGCTCTTTACTTAAGGTGCAGCAGATCCACTTTACTGTCAACTTATTTTGTAGCATTACTTTTTTCTTCTTGGTCCATATTGTTCTGAAAAACAAACCTTTTTTCAGAATATGTTTATCTTTGATAACTCGTGTGCAATGTCAATAAAAGGAAGGATCAACAAATAAAAAAATCTTAACTAACTTTACTTGAGAAGAAAATTATCTGAGAATGAGTGCAAGTTTAGCTATAAGGTATGTCGGACACCATGACTCACTTAGTAAGTTTTCATTCCTTCACTCAATGTCAGCTTAAGATTTCACAAAGTGACTGGTGTCACCATGCAGGGAGGGGAGTGAGATGAAATTAGAATGTTTCTCTATCCTTAAACTGATGGCGAACTTGATAAATTCTCTGTAGCTCAAAGCTTGGAGAAGAACATAAACTATATTATGTCCTTTCACTTCCCCTAATTTTGGCAAGATAGTGTTGTGATCAGTTATCATGGTTGGGTTTAATAAACTAATTCTTTTGAAATCAAGGGGAGGTGTAAAAAGGGTCAAGGCTAAACCATTGATACATCACATTCTCAAGTGAAAATGGTTTGTTCACTAATAAACAGTAATTATACCATTGTTGGTCATGGCATGCAGAAACTGTAATTTCACTTTTCTCTTTATGCACTTTTGGGACATTTTCTGTTCAACTGAGCATTGGCATTGTGTCATATCACACTCCAAAATTCATTAACTGTATGTCTGTACCTCATCAAACTCTTCTAGTAAGTAGGGGAAAGTATTACTAGTAGCTGCTGCAAACGTCATAATCATAAAATCTTGAAGTATGGTGCGTCTCACAGTGACTGCTGGAAATTCTATCTGCTCTTTCTAGGTAATGTCTTTTAGTCGAGAATGTACCCCAGTGAATTGAGTGCATCCACCTTCTGTGCAAATGTAATCAGTAGCTGCACTATGAGATATAGAAAGACACTGATGTGAATGATCTACCTTAATCTGGCATCTTTATACTAAAACAAACAGAACAAATAAAACTGATCTGAGTAGAATCACTTGCTGCAATTTGTGGTGTGCTGTCTTTGACTCGAAAGCCACTGCAGCAAGGCTACTAGTGAAATATTTGTTGTAGTTGAGTTTGTTTGAGTAACTAAACTATGCTAAATGTCATTTTATAAATACTTATGAATTTGCTGTTCTGCCAGAAACCTCCTGGGGAAATTGATAATTTGTGTTCTTCTTCTGCCCCGGCTCCTGCAACTACAATGTATGTTTGGTCAGTGCATTGTGTCATCACATTACTTAAAGAGATATGATAATTGATACGAAGTTAGTTTTCACAGGGCCATGCATATGGATAATCCGTTGCATTTTCCACATGGAACAGCTAAAAACGCCCCATCTGCTGTTGCACCATTTTTTCAGGATTCTCATGTGGAAATGTCTTCATTACAAGGAAAAGTTTGCATGGATGTCCAAGATAATCAACACATAAATGTGAGATCTCAAAGCTTGTCAAACGAAGATGTAAACACCAGAAGACTGCCTAGTGGTGTTTCAGGGAAGAGAGATTCCCCTTCATTGCTGGATTTATCCATTTCTCCACATGGTATGAATACTTCCTAAGGCACTAGTAACCATGGAATAGTTTCATCTACATTTTCGTCATACTTCTAGACCATTCTGCTTGTTCTCTTTTTTCTCTCTCTTTTTGCTAAACAGTTTCATCTTATGTGGTTATGATACTGCAGCATCTTGGGACATTGACTGCAACCTACCACTTGACTGTGGTCCTGATGAAAATCATCTACCTGGGCCTTCGGAAGTTTTTCATGATTCTCTTGGCTCAACTGGTAAGATTAAGGAGAATATCCCAACTTTGCAAGTGCAATGCACAGAAAATGGTTCTCCAGTGAAGGCTGCTGGTGACAAGGGAAAGTTTGTTATAGATTCTCCCGCACTTTTAGCGGGCACTCCATCCAAAAATAACTATCTTCAGGTAAATTGCAGGACAGCATTTTTCTTTGATGATGATAATCCTTTTCTGGCTGAGCTTCAACCTATAATTCATCTCAAATGATTTTTTTGGTGATTATTGCATTGTGGTATGAGTTTCAGTTATTCCCAGAGAATAGAAGCAATGACATGCTCCAAGCTAATGGCCTGGAAAAGACGAGCCAACCTCAGCTGACAAGCTTACAGTCTTCACGCTTACTGCAATCAGAGCAGATGGCTAATGGTCATGCTTGTTATTCTTCCTTGTATGAGTGGCCCAATGTTCAATCACGACATAGAGAAACTTTGCAGGATTTTCTACGGCCCACTGCAGATCGAGCACAATCATTTTCAAGACACAGCGTGATGCTCGATAATATTTTAACCAGAGCAAGAGCTGCAAGGGGAAACAGAAACAGCTTCCTGGACAAGTTAGAATCTCCAACCACATGGTCCGAAGAGGAGTTGGATTCTCTTTGGATTGGTGTGAGGAGACACGGAAGAGGTAATTGGGAAGCGATACTAAGGGATCACCGGCTCCACTTCTTTCCCTGGAAAACGCCCCGGGACTTGGCCAAGAGGTGGCAGTTGGAACAATCCCAACTTTTCTGTAGCATGCCTGTTTCCCCAGCAAAATACATGATTCCTCCAGATTTTTCTGAAGTCCAGCTTTCTCTCGGGGGTGCACTCCAGAAAAGACCGTCGCTCAATTTTATGAATATTCCAAAAAACAGGCAACTTCAAAAGCCAGCCACAAACTCTGGGATCTTATCTTCCTATGCTTACCTGGGGAAATGCAGCTGGGGTCTATTCAGCCCGGCTGAAGGTAGTGCCATCCACAGGGACGAATCTTCATCTGGTGCTGCTGGTACAATGAAGGGAAATTTGCTGCCACACTGGCTAAGAGAAGCAGTAGAAACCCCTCCAAGACCACATGACCCAAACCAGATAGCTGTTTCACCAGTTTGCCATTCTGGAATGCGGTGGCTTAACCAAGAGTGGGCTGGAAATTCTCAGCAGCAATGGATGAATAACAGACACGCCTCCATTCAGAGGAGAACTGAGCCGCAAGACCGGCAGGTCAGTAAGAACGATGACTTGATCATCATCCCAAGTGATGCTTCTTCTGAAGAGACTATTTCTGATGACCATAGCATTAGGCCTTAGCTGAATAGTTTTGGGTGAGTGGCTGACTTTGAATAGGGAGGATGTATTTAGTCTCTGTATAGTTTTACCCTTGCAGCTGCTAGCAACCGTGGGAAATCTGGCTGTGTTACATTTCTAACTCGGAAAGGCAAATGGATGGCTTGGGTTGATTAAACCCTTGAAGGGATGCAGTTTTTGAATGAACTTTGGGATCCTAAATATCCAAAAATCTAAAAATATGATGAGCTTCATATGACAAGAGATTGGTGCTTATGCTAGATTTCTTGATTATAGTCGGGGCCTCTGCTTGATCAATAAAATTTGATTGAATTTATGAAAAAATAAAAGGTAACAAAAGTTCAAATGAGAGAAGAGGATTATATTTCTTTTTAAAAGAAAAAGGTAAAATAATTATTTGAATAGCTTAATTTGGCAAACGTAACAAGGGTTTAAAACTTTCATAATACCTAAGATGGTGGGTTGAAATTTCTTCCACATTTTAGAGAGGCAAATGAAACTTCTCAATAATAAAAGATAATATAAGTAATTTACACACTTGATGAATGTGTGAATTTTTATGGCGTAAAATAAATATCATAATCAGATACCTTTTATATGATACTAGTTGTCGTGGCATGCTGTCCTTATGTGCATATTAATTTATCATATTATTGATACTAAATTATATTAATAAATAATAAAATACTCAATTTTTTATAACGTATATTGGTAATGATATAATTTTAACAGTAATCACATCAATATCATAAAATATTTATTATCCATCAATATAAATTAGCAAACAATTTCTACATCAAAAATTCAAAATTATTAAATATATCTACCTACACATTCTATAAATTTTGTTATTATGTTTTCACTATATTGTTTGTGCTTTTTAATATTAAATCAATTGATAAATTTACTTTTAAAATAAAAATAAAAACTAAGGGTATAATTGATAAAATAAATTTTGATGTAGCATAGCATAATCACTACTTTGAATGTGTAAAGGATTTTTCTTTTTTATAAAATATAGATTACTAGTCGTCATAACATGCCGTTCTTCTGTGCATAAATTTAATTTATCATATTATTAATGTAAATTATATTGATAAATAATAAATCATTCATATTTTTATATAGCGGAGATAGTGTAGCTAATATAAACTCATTTATAGCAAATAATATTAAAAAATGTGAGATATATATACTTGCCTAAATATTCAATAAATTATTTTTCATTATGTTTTAACCATATACTTGTGTTTAGTAATTTTGTATCAAATCATAAATGCACTTTTGAAATTAAATTGAAAATTAAGAAGTATAATTGGTAATTCAAAATTTGGTAAAACATGGCATAATCATCACTTTGAGTGCATAAGAGGCATTTTCCTTTTATATAGTATAGATAATTTTTTTAAATTTAATGTAGTTATTTGAATTTTTAGAATAAATTAAAGAAAGAAAAAGTTAGGTTGAACAGACTAATTGAAGGAAAAAAGAAAACAGAAAACTAATAATTATAAAAAAAGAATAAAGAAAAAGAAAGTAAAACGGGCGGGTTCGGCCCAGTTTTAACTCTGGACCCGCTGGAAAGTGCAAAGGCTGGGGGCTGGCAACCGCCTTTTGTTGCACAAAAGTTTTGTATTTCTCATTAAGCCCGTTCAAAATCCAAATATTACAAAAATACCTGAAACTTCCGACTCTGGCAACTATATATTCACAAGAATTTGAGCGCGCTTTTCCTCTCGAGTCTTGGAAGACCTTGGCCTCGAAGGAACAACAATGGAGTTCTTCGCCAGTGCAACTGTTACTGCCGTATTGTACTTTCTGGCGTTGATCTCCCTCTCCTCATGCTCTAGTCACGTGACAGCGCTCGCCGGTAAGTGATTATCGCCCGAACACAAGGGTTTAAGTTGGGCTATTCTTCCCAATTACTTAACCTAAGTGTCGGAATTGTCTTTTAAGATGATCTTTTTGCAAAATTAGGTTTTTTTTCCAGCATTCTGTCTACTGCAGATAATATCAAATTCTGTATTTCTGTACTGCGTGCAAAATAAGCTAGTAATGTAATTGCAGGTAATAACGCGTGGGTGCAGTTTGAATTTCTTGTTGTTTTTGGTTTTAAGTTTCGTTTTGGACTTTTTGAGGGGTACTTGTCTATTCATGGTTATTAGTTTTGGAGGAAATAACAATTTTGGTAAATGATTTGACGGGATTTAGGATTAGATTAGTCTAGCTCCTTCCGGGGAGTTTGTTCTGTACCGGGCATGTAGGTGGACTCTACTGATAATGTTTGGAAATGGTCAAGGATCTTGTTCATTATAATAAGAATATATGGGATTTGGGTTATTTAAACTTACTTCTGAGTTAATGCCCGTCACATTAACTGAACTTCTGGAGGCTGTAGAATTGCTGGTTTTGAATTATTACTTTTAGCCTTCCAAATGGCTGGTTACATCTGATATTCAACATATTCTTTGTTGAAAAAAGAATTAATGATTTTGAGAAGTTAGCGTTGAAACATAAACTACTCAACTGCATAAGTAAGCAGCTGTAGTAAAACTAATTACAGGTTTCTATGTAATTAATGTTAGTTTTTGTTGTTATTTGTTTTATATCTATGAAATGTTATCTGATGTTTTCTTTTTGAAATTTCAGGTGGTGATGTGGAAAATCATCAAGTAGTAAATGCCACTCCTATCGTGCTTGCGGAATCTGTTCCATCTAAAGATGTTGTGCGGTGTGCACGCGTCACTGTCTCTGGTCTATCAAGACTAAAACTTGGGAGTTATTCTAGTGCCCACAGGATCATGCTGGTCCCATCGGATGAAATTCAGGAGAAATTTTACAAGAAAATTCAGATTTGTTTACACAAGTCAGTAAAAGGAAAAAGGACTGCTGTGAAATTTTAGCATTTTATGTACTAGGCTTTCTTATCTGTGGATGCTTTTAACCCCATAAAAAACTCTTTTGCAGCAATTCTTCTCTTGGATTATGCCAATGTGAGAACGATAACTGGGAAAGTATCCAGAGCGGAGCATGGAGCTCAATCATTTCCCCTTATGGAGACAGATATATTGATGTGAAGTTTATCAACAACTTGTCTGGTTCTGTGAATGTCAGCGTTAAATTAGGTCAGACTTGTCTCTCTCTATGCTCGAGTTTCTAGTAGTAATACTTCCACCATCTAGTTGAGAATCTCTCTCTCTCTTGATCTATTTCTCTATTGCACTCACTCTGTTGCTGTCTCTCTGTTTCTTTATGTTCAGAGTTTCAAAAATGGCGTTTACTTTGTCTGGCTATTGGTCTTGTTTTGCTGCTGCTGGCACCAATTGTCAGTAGCTGGGTTCCTTTTTACTACAGCAGCTCGATGGCCATCGGAGTTTGCCTTGTCGTGATAATCCTTCTTTTTCAGGTGCTTGCATTATGTTAATTTTACATCGTTTACGTACGTTTCAATTCAATATCCTTGTTTTCTTCTTGCTAGTTATTTTGATTCCCTCTTTGGGATCTTTCCTGTGACACTCATCTGTGCTTACACTGCTATTGGCATCACATCTGATATACTGTAAGAGAATCTTATATATTTGCACATGTTAGGCAATGTAAGTTGTTTTTTGTTTTTTTCGTTTTTCTTTTAAACTTCATCTGGCTATTAATATAGCCGTTCTATTTATAATTTAGAGGAATCCATAGGTTGCTGATGCAAAAGAGAAGGGTGCCAAATTGAAAATATTTGATGCTAAAGGTAGGAAAGTTGCCTTAATCATGTGAGTAGTTCATAGGAATTAGGATATGGAATGCTGCTTCCCTCAACTTTTAAAAAATCCTGGGTGAACCCAAAATCTTAACGTTGGAATCCAATTTGCTAGTTTAAGGGGAAAATTTTAATTATGTAATGTAATGGGAGCCTCATAGTAGAATTTCACTTATATGATTTAGATATTTGGAAAAACATGCTCTCATTATGGGGTGGATGGTACCTCCACTCATTGAGGAAAGGGTTATAGCAATTTCCTATGTAAAGTATCTCTTGACCTTTTTTTTTTGTGGAAAAATGTTGGAGATGGATAGTTCGTTTATTGCGGGACAGAACAGTTTGCTGTTGCCTACAGAAATTAATTAAAAACTATGAACACATCCCTCAGTAAAGTAGAATTGATGAGTTTAGGAGAGTGAGGGGGTGGATTTGCAGTGAACATAGCTTCTTCTAGCAAGATTCTAGTGCCATTATGTTGGTTCATGGTGGTTAGGTTGGAAAGCTTAGAGCGATGCTGGTGCCCAGTTGTGCACCTTTTCCTGAAAATGGAAATCAAGAAACTAGAGAAGCCATAATATTTGTTTTCATCCATGTCTTGCCTTCATGTCAGAAGTAGTCAACTTCCTCTGCCAATTCCACTCGGTGAACCAAGGATCCTTATTGAATTAGCTAGTGGGGGTGAATAGAAGGAATGAAACATTAGAGTCCTATTCCACTCAGCTCCTTCATGTTTTTATGCAGTTGTTGAAGTGAACTGATATTTCTTCTTCTTCTTCTTCTTCCTCCACAAAGTGGATTAATAAAATTTCTGGCAGGCAATTTTGTTACATTTTAGTTTTTGAAAACTTCATATATGTGTTGGTACCATCTCTGTCTCGCTGTCTTTCCAACCCCCCCTCCCTCCCTCTCGTTTTCATTTCTGCATACTAGTTCTCTTTCTGGTGGCTGAGAGTTGAGGGGAGTGTTGTTGGCAGTTGGTTTTTAAGAATCTTCGTTAAACTTTCGTTAAATTTAACCTTTCTTATTTTTTATTCTGAGCTTGTTTTCCTAAAATGCTGAATAATTATATGCAAATGACTGTGTAGTGTCCTATGTACTCCCAAAGTAACATTAGTTTGAATTTTTTTTTAGCGCGCACACACACATTGGAGGTTGAAAGTACACGTTTCTTTGATTTTCTCTGTAATAATCTATAAATATTGAGATATGTTTTTTTTTACCAATCCGCTATTGTTTTTGCATTATTTTGCAGGGAATGAAACTATTGCCAACTGGCAGGAAAAATGCTCTCTATAGCACATTTTGTGGTTTGGCGGTGAGTTTTCCTCATACTTTATGAGATCTCTATGTTTTTTAGAGGGCTGTGGTCTCTCTTCTTTCTCTTTGCTTCTAAAATAGATATTAATGGATGTTACTGGTGCATATTTTTCAGCTTGGAGCTGGATCGTTTTTGCTAAATCGATTTTCAATGTTTGTCAACTCAATTCTTGTCAATTTTGGGATCAGCGAAGAGATGCACAACCCTGTAAGTGCTTCTGGTTATTTGATGCAAGAAGGACATGGATGCTACTTATGTTTACTCTTTTGCTGGATATAGACATAAGAGATAGTTGAATAAGAAGCTAAGGAATATTGCCAAATGCTACTTTGGAACAAAAAAAGAATGTAACTACTCCAACTAGTTCTGTTTAGGTACATACTATGATTGTTTGCCTTGCAGATATTTGGGGATCTGAATTATATTTTTATTTACTTGATGTTGTAGTTTCCAGTCAGAAGTTAAATTTTTCTTAATGAGAGTTTGAAGGCTTTTCTTTTAATTTCTTCTTGCTGTTGATAAATTTTGCTGGTCTTTGGTGAAAATAGCTGTTGCATTTGGTGTGATAACTTCATGATGTGCTTTTTAATAGATTGAAGATGAGCCAGTGAGAAAGATTTAGCATGTATTGGGTTTGCGGGTTAAGTAAGTTGGGTTATAATATGAGAATGAATTAATCATGGTAAACAATTTTTTATCATTTTATCCTTATCTCTTTTACTATGTGAAACAAATTAGTGTTGCGTTTGGTTCACTGGATGTGAAACAGTAATGTGTAAAGGCAGCTACTCGTCGCATTTACACATATGACAAACATATGTGGTTTGAAACTTGGGCATTTGTAATTGTATACAATAAAACAAAATACCCCCTTATCTCCCTGAATTTACTGCTCCCATTTTCTTTTTTTTGGGGATGTCCTAAAATAAGGCTCCATTTTCAAAAATGGAACTTTTGCATATCATCCTTTCAATTTGCAATTATGGGACGCCATTAACTCTTTAACTTTTACTTTTAAAGAGCAACAACAAAATGCACAAAACCTACACTTTTCAATTCTCACTTAGACCACATTGAATTAGCTCCATAATTTTGGGTTGGACTGTGGAGAGAGTACTATTTTGTTTATTATCTTCTATTGTGTGATCTGGTAAAAATTATTTCATTTGAGAACTACTCAACCCTCATCGATGCCTTCGCTGAAAGAAATATGGTAATTTATTCTCTTATTCATCCTCAAAAAAGTAAATTGAATTTAGTTGATTAAATATATAATATATATACTCATGCATATGTGTTTGTTGTACTATGCACATATTGTTTTCTAAATATAATTTTATTATCATGAGTAATGACACTTGTGTGTGGTAAGAAAAAAATAACATAATTGATATCATACTTCTATTTTACAGTAAGATTGACTGGCTTCTGGAACTCTGTGTAGAATGACACCTGTGTATTGGAATATTTGATTTGACTTTTCATGCTAGAAATACTAGAGGTTGATTATTTGTGAAGGTGAATGTGAAGGAACATCCATGAATTCATCTAGAGATGCTGTTTTATTTATTAAAGAAAATAAATTAACAGTGAAAGAGCTAGAAAATCATTAATACGTGGTTGTGATGGTTCATGGTTGTCATCTTGGTGACTAGGATGGCGTTTTGAATTATTTGCTAATTATTCTGACAGTGAAAAATTGTCAATATCTTTTATATAGATCCAGTTGCACAGGAAATACTTGTTAGGTAATGGAAAATGTGTCTGGTATTCTGTATTGAAGCCTACATGCCCTTCTCCTACAAATACTTCTGATTGAGTAAACTACAGAATTTGGGACTCCATATCAAACACTATTGTGCAGATTGGAGTTAAGCAACATAAATTATCCTATTCACAAGTTGTTCAATTCAATGGAGATTTGTAGGCACTGTAATGGAATTAATAATGAAATCCATATCCCAAGACTTACATGACAAAGCTTGTAACCTGAGTTATTTTAGAGATTTTTAATACTGAAAAAGAGCAACAAAGCAAATTGTTGGGTGTGGGAGAGATCAATCTTATCTGTTTTGGTGAATGTTTGATATAATACTGTTGGCATTTGGGAATGTGCTGCGTTACCTTCTCTTTTTTAACTTTCTGTTCTTTCTGAGTTTAGGATCCCTCTGTATTTTGTTTTGCATGACTAGAACATTTCATTGAGCATGCTTTGCATGATAAAAAATGGCACAATCTACTCTTCCTTCACCTTTTCCCTTTGGCCAGTATCAATCACAAATAATTCCTTTCTTTTCCTTTGTGTCTTATAATTTTTCACCTTTATTGGTCTGCAGGTCCTTGTATTTGTGCTAGTTGGCATTGTACTTGCTGGGGCTGCTTTTGGATATTGGCTTGTTCGCAAATTTGTGGTTGCTGAAGATGGAAGTGTGGATGTTGGCGTAGCCCAATTTGTGAAATGGGCTTTACGTGTAATCGCCGTGACTTTTATCTTCCAGGTTGTATTATTTTCTATGATTGGGTTAATGTATGTGCAATAATGGGTTCTTACATTTAATATGTGTTCTTCTGCATTAGAGTACCACTAAGATAAATCATAATCATCATCAAAGGTGCAATGCTAACTAGTTTCATCACCTGACTTGTTCATCATGTCCTTTATATTGTTGTTGTAGACTCATCTTTGCTGCTTTCGATTGCTATATGAATTCTGCTAACGGGACAAGATATTTTCTATCTAAAATACTTTACTTCTCTTAGTTAGCTTCATAAGCTTGCTCTTGTCCACTCTTTTTGTAAGTTTGACTAATGATTTGTATGGTCTCGTAAAATCCCATGATTCCATCTTCCTTTTGAATTTTCAGTGACCTTTTGCTTAATTGTAGTTTTATATGTCGATCTTCAAGAATTTTCTTTTTGTATTTGATTTAGTTCTCAAAATTTAGATTTATGTCTGTTGCAAGTAGATACATTTTTTTCTTCTGCTTTTTAAAAAATTATGCAGCTTTTGACCTTTTCTTGTATTCAATCTCAGAGTACACTTGATACTCCTTTGGCAATGGCACTGCTTGTTTCTCTTCTGGGGATTTACTTCTCTCTCACTTCTTTGAGGTGGTGTGGCCTCGGGTAAGCCTTGTATGAATTCTTGATATTGCTTTCTTGCTTCTTACTGCAAGTGATTACCAATCAGTATGCCAAGCAGATTCCCACGATCAACACGTCATGCTGATATTAAACTGTTTTCTTTGAAAAATTCGAGTTTACTCTTATTAATCATTGACGGTGGTGAATCATTTGCATGATCCATTACGATGGGTTTTGAGCATACATTTGTCTCTGAGGTATGACTGTTCTGTGTTGATGAGAAATGTTTGAGAATAGGAATACTTGAATATTTGGTGTATTCATTTACTTTTGGATTTACACAATTATACTGTGCTTGTGCCTTGTGGAACATTCCCATTTATCAACCACATAAAATATATTTTAATTGTACACTTGTGGAGCAGGGATGTTATGTATTCTGGATATAGGCGTCCACCAAGGTGCAGCAATGTGAGAGTAAATAAGATTAAGCGTGCTGAATTCTTAAGTAGGTCTGGGAATATGACACCTCGAGGAAGTTTATGGAAAAGCCCCAATAGTTCACCTGGGTGGTCAAATTCTCCGGTCAATGGTAAGTGTTAATAGAGCGCTCTCTCTCTCTCTCTCTCTCCCCCCAACTTTTTCCTGGTTTCTTTTGTGCATAATTTCTGATGATTGCATATTCATGTAATCATATTTGTATGCATTGCATGCATGCAAATATGGATTGTTGTAGACAGAATAAATAGCACTCTTCAAATGGTGAAATAGTGGTAAATAATAGTTTGCCATGGCAAAAGCTTTCTAGAAGAAAAGGAAATTGTGTTTCTAAGTTCCAGATATTGTCAGGTGTGCAAATGTTGGAGAAAAGGACTCTTTGTAGTTGATGTTGAATATCTTGTTCAAGTTCGAAGTTTTTTTTTTCATATTGTTGTGGGGTGACCCAGGTTGCTTAAGATTCAGATTGATATCGAGTATTAATGTATTAGAAACTTACGAGTTTGATTTGTTAACTTACCGAGCCAATCTTCTTCTTCTTTTTTTCCCCCCTTCTCTCTTTTTGTTTTTTTCTTTTTTCCTTCCATTAATTTTTGAAAGCTTCTTGAGCCTGACTCAATAAGCTAAAAAAATTGTTTCCATGCTAAAGCTCGACATATTCAGCTTGAGTAAAACATGTTTGGTATTTGGTAGTCAAATGTCAGGTGAACTTCAAGCTAATTCAAGTTTGGATGATGTTTGGTTGGACTTGGACATGAATTGTTTATATATCTCAATTTGCTTTAGTGCCGAATCTCATGATGCATTAATATTCTTCAGACGATGCTATGGAAGGTTTTATCTCAAAATAAGTAAAGACCCAACAGAAATATTATTAGGAAAATTAGCAGAGGAACTGATTAGGAAAATAGATTGAAGCAAAGAAATCTCTAATCAATGGAAGTAATGAAATTAGGATTCAACTCACTAGTCTTCATCCTATATTGTAACTAGTTATATGTAGAGTCTATTTTCTGTATAATGTCACCTCCTGTCCTGGCATCTCGTCACCTGTGCAGACTTGCTGCTTGAAAACCTTTTCGATTATAACCACACAAATTTACTTGATTTTGGTTGCTCCAGGTGTCGTAACACCATCTAGTCGCAGGAGTGCAATAAATCCCCAAGTCTATTACTCGACCTTCCACAAGACACCCGACAGAAAGAAATTTTCCGAGGAAGAGTGGCAGGATTTCACGGAGGAATCTACTCGGCAGGCAGTTGCAGAATTGGCATCATCTCCTGAATTCACAGATTGGATCATCAAGCATGCTGATAGAATACAACTCCAACCAGAGGTTAGTTCTGATGAATCAATTGGAAGCGGTTCAGATTCAACGGATGAGAATGTTGCACAGAGTAGCAGTGGAAGAGGTTTATTATGGCGACATCACTGGTAGAAGGCATCCAGTGTGTTGAACCCCTCTCTCTCCTCGTTCTTTTCTTTCTTCTTTCAAATACTAGCTATCCTTTTAGGTTTGTAGATTTGTTTACTTTCCTCTCCCGGATGATGCTGTGGAGGGTTCTTTTTAACTTTTCTTGGACCTTGAAAAAAGAGGGTTTATGGTGGAAATTATTATACTACTTAGCTTTGACGTATTTTTAATGTACAAGAATCTTTTCAAAATATTTGAGAAACAAATATAGTGGAATTTATGGCAAATAAGGTGTAACGATCTGGTGATTGTCATGGTACGTAGTGAAATCAGGATCTGGCTCTAACGATCTGCCTACTTTTAAGTCCCGATGTTATCAGAAGAAAATTCCGGTCTGGAAAACCGACCAGGACCTACAGGCTTTACATTTTGTTTACAAGTTTGTTAGAGTATGCCGATTTTATTATTGGAAGATAATACTTAATTGATTTATAGACAAGACTTACGGTTTTTTCTTTCTTTGTGCAGTGAGAATGAACTCGCAAGTTGGGAAGCCATTGTGGGATATAGTGAGGACGTTATTTATCGGTGTCAGAAGAGCGGACTTCAATGAAAAAACAAAGTGATGGAATGCTAAATATAAAATGACACTATAATTTACTTAGGCATATGAATGTACAGTCCTATTGAACATTAACTCTTGATGGTCTGGATTCAGAATGAACGTTGTTAGAATATAATTTTCTTAAAGCTGTCTACGTTAAATCTTGTGGCTGAAAGTTGATGTTATGCCTAACTGATCCAAGTACTTGCACGCTTAATCAAAATCAAATCTCATGATTATCATTATCGTTCTTGTTCTCGTGCAATGTTTAAATTATGCATCACACAAACACGTTAACTTTCGTGCATGGACATTATTTGATGGAGAAACAAAAACCCTTGTTGATCATAATTGGTTTGACACGTATAGATAATCGTGTGTGCATTCAGTTAAAGTAGATAGATTAAAAATTTTAGTTTGATTAATTGAAAATTTTAATTTTTCAAAGTGGAAAATCAAGAATCGAACCAACTTTAATCGGTTATGAGTGGTTCGGTTTTAAGTAAAATTGAAATCAGAACAGAACCATTAAAAATCAGTTTGGTTTCGATCCGAATTGGTTCAAAACCTTTACTCTCAACTTTTTTTTTTCTTTATTTTTTATTTTCCCCTCCAAGTTCTGGAAAAAATTACTATTCTATTATTTGAAGACGATGGTAGGGCTCATAAAAAACTTAAATTGAATTTTTTTTTTTGGCACTAAAAAGTGTTATAAAAGTTTGTTTGATAAAAAATATTTGGTTTTGGGTAAAAAATTTGAATGGAATTATTTGTTTTTTTTATACCAAAAAGTTTGTATGATAACAAAATTGAAACTTAATAAATGTTTCGCACAAACATGTTTGATAAAATTAATTTTGATATATTTTGTAATAAAATGATAAAATCAATTTTATTTTATAAAATAATGACAATATAATTTTATTCTCTTCTCCCTTCTCCAATTTTACTTCTTTTTTTCTCAATTATTTCACCTTATCAAAAACTTCTCTTATTATTTATCCCAAAAACTTAACACTAACATTTACATTATTTTAAAAATTATATTTATTTATTTTAAACTTAAAAAATTTAATAAAAATATGAAATTTATTAGAATTACTAGCACATAATAAAAGATATTCCACACTTATATTAGATTGATGTAGACACTTGAACTATAATACTCAAACAAAGTAAAATAAAAGGATCAAATTAGTTTTTAGTGTGGTTTAATCGAATCGAAAATCGGTCAAAAATTGAAAGATCGATTTTTGATTTGATTTAATTGAACTGTTCATTTTTTTTATTTTGAATAATCGAAAAAAAGAATCAAATCAAATCAAATCGAATATAAAATTTTTTAAATATTAAATCGGAAATTGAATTGAACATATTTTGGCTCGATTCGATTTTTTTGGTTTTGATTTTTTCTGCATACCTCTACCTATATGGCTAGAATTGTGAAGATTTATTTTTGCTGAATTTACACATGCACGTACATTAAGAATTCATAAGGGTTTGAACTCTAAACCTCACATGTATAATAATAAGAATAATGTCATTAGATCAATTAATTACTTTTCAACCAGATCCGTAAAGATTAACCTTGATGGTTTAACTTATACCTTACGAAAATCCAAAGAGGCCATAATCTTTTACTTGGAGGTGGAGATGTGGACGTTTTTTTGGCTGATTTTCCAACTCTGTACGTCTTGCAGTGAGCCTCCCAACTCGGATCCGAAGAGGGTTCAGTGCTGATGTAACTCTTAGTGCTACAACTCAACTCAAGGCAAGGTGCACAAAAAACTGATCCAATTTATGCAAATTTATACTTCATCCTAAAATAATAATACGTCCAATTTGATCCTCCATGGGGGTTTAGACTTAGATAGGAATTGAAAAGGTGTTCGTTTTTTATGTAAGTGTTCGTTTTCAATTACCATTCATGAAATTATTAAGTAATCGTTTTTGTTGTTGTCATTCCAAATGCTGTGGGACTATTTGGTTTTGTTTTCCAAAACAAAATATATATACTTAATTTTCTTTTAAAACACTAAAAATAGTTTTTCTAAAAAGACATCTTCTATGTTCAAAACTTTCCCATTTTGCAATACATACACACATTATATATATCATATATATTTTATTATTCTAACAATAAAAAATTACTTAATTCTACTTTTACCCCAAAAACTCAACAAAAAAGCATTGATTTGACTGCTATAATATAAAATATCTTTCCCAAAACATAAACAAGCATACCAAAACTCTTCAAAACCAATTTTTAACTATTCAATTCCTTAAAACATAATAAAAAATTCATAACATTTTCTAATACAACTTTCACATTTTCCAATATTATTTTCAATATTCATGCTCCTAAAGCACTTATTAAAATCATATAAAAAAACATAATCAAACATCACCTATGTTTTGCGGGTAATAAAGCTTCTCACTTATGTAAGGATCATCTTTACCATAATTAGGAGCTCGTTCGACAATCGATTAAGTCCCGACACAATTTTTTTTTTCAGTGATATTTATTTTTCTTCAATATGAAAAATTAGAGGTTAATGCAGTGAATCCCTACATTTTGTCTAGAAAGATCTTCATATGAATGGAGCCTTCAAAAACGGGGTTTCTAGAGAAATTTATTCATGTATAGAAGTTTAGTTAGGATTTTCCAGGTGGAAAGCCTCGGACAAAGGTTGATCCACACCCTTCATTTGAAGAGATGAAATGAATAAATAGGGGATTGGATGATTACTTTCATTAATATCATCTAAGTAGGTTTGGACTTCGAGTTATTTTATTTTAGGTTGAGTTAGGATATGTTGTAAATACTAAATGAAACTTTAATTTAGCAGTATGGTGGAGCTTAAGGCATTAGAAAATTAGATTAAGTTTTGAAATGAATGAAAATTTTATAATTAATCTTTGAAAATATTTTGACTTGAACTACTTTCATTGGAATTATTTTAACAAGGAATTCAATCCACACTTTGGACAAATAAAATTTTTGCTGTTATAACTCAAAACTGATTTCTTCATAATGTAGCCCACTAGGAGGAAGACGTCATCTATTTGTAATAACAATTAACATTTTTACACTTTTATAAATTATATTTTCTGGATAAAAATAATAAGGCTCAATAATTTTCGAATACCACATTTAATTTGAATGAGTTTCCACTCAATATACGTTTTGATTTATATGTATTTTCTAGATATATTATTGACTTCAAAAAATAAAAATACTTTTCTTAATAATTTTTCATTTTTGAGAAGAGAAAATCGAAAAAACTTGCAGAAACGGCAATGGAGAGCTCAATTTGAAGAGTTATTTATTTAAGGAAAGCTTTTTATTTGTCGGATATTGGGTCTCCACTTATCCATAGTTATAATTATATATGTTTTGTTATGTGGAAGTTAGAGAGATTGTTGTGGATCAATTAATGAATTTTTGAATGATTTTGCTAGGATTTATATGATCAAATGAGTTTTCTACTAACAAAATAGAAAATTTACGAACAGTTTCTATGATGTATTTTTTGGAGCACATATAGTGTAATGCTATGTCAATAGGAGGTACTAATATATAAATGGATGTGGAAGAATGAAAATTTTATTAAAAAATAATTACACGAATTTAATGACAATTTTTAGAGACATTGTCTTTGATTGTTCAAAATACACTCTTACTATTAGAATGGTAGAGCTCATGCCTTTACATTTCTATGATATTTTCTTTAGAAATTCATTAAATTTGTAATATTGGTGACAACAATGATGTATTCAATAATTATAATACATATAAATTGAGTTTTTAAACATTATAGAAATTTTATCCATTTTCCCATTTGTGATCCTATAAAAGTATGGGCTTGAAATGAGTGGTTCAATGGGTTGTATAAACAACACAAACATATATGTTAGTGAAGTTATTAGGATTGGATAGCATCACCTTATTATTATTTTAAATTGCATAAATAAAGGGATTTTCTTTAAATTAGTGATAAATTAATACCCACAAATTAAGAGTGGTGGTGAATTTCCACTGCCACACACATCTTTCTTTTAGAAATAAACTTTAAAAAATTTGAAACAAAAATTATCAACATAATTTATTTTATCAAATTTGAAGTTATCATATAAATGGCACATGATAATCAGTACAAAGAGCATCTTGTCTAAACATTTCAAAGAATTTTTATTGCTTTTGATTATTTTTCTATCCAAATGTTTTAAATACTACCTATACATGTTTTATTCTATAATTTTATTTCAAAACTTTAAACTCTCTTACTTAAGTAACATTCCTCTATATTTACATGTCTAGTTCATTGTCTATAACGGTTATATTTAATCTGATATAAAATTCCTTTTGGATCATATAATAATTATACTTAACTTTGATCAAAATTGAGAAATAGAACATCTTTCCAATCAAATAAAGAATACAATAATATTTTGAAATAACATCTTTCCAACTGCTAAAACAAGCATACTCATATTTAATCTGTATCAAAAAAAATAAATTGTCTTTTCAAAAGATATGAAATAACTATATATACTCAAATTCCACCTAAATTGAAAAATATGAATTTTCTTGCCAATCCTCTCAATATCTCCTAAAAGGGAAATGAAAATAAGCCAAGCTCTTATCTTACATATGGAGTGGCCCGTGGTCAAGTGGCCTAATAGCTTTTAAGTCTTTCATATAATGTCGGAGGTCAAAAGTTTGAGCTCGAATTAATGAGCTCCTGATAGACGTGTGTGTGTTTAAATTTGAAAAAAAAAAAAAAAGCTCTCATCTTACACCATTCAAAATTGGGCCGGCCCACATTTATGGGCTTGATCCAATAGACTTTATTTTGGTGTTCAACAACCTTCATTAACTGCCACAATAAACAGATACACAGCATAGCACATTCGGTAGGATTGCATGGCACTGTTGTTGGAGTGGGGGCCGGGGCCCCTTTTCAGATTCAGGGGAAGTACAAATTTAGTAGCAGAGAGTACTTATTGTCTTTCCTGAGTATAATAAAGTCATTGCAGCTTAATTCACTCAATGATGGAACATTATGGTCAAGGTGCAAATAAATTAACATGGGACTGTTTATCCATACGAACAGAAAAAAAAGTGCAGCCCCTGTCGCCACGTGATCCCACGAGTGGAAAAAGATAGAAATTATTGCTAACTTATGATTCGGGGTAGCCACAATTGACTTTGTTTCTCAAATTTTTTCTTGAAATATAGAAGCCCTTTTATTTAAACACTTGAAAAAAGATTCATGCAACTGGGAAGAACCAAGAAAGTGAAAAATGGGAAGGCCTCCATGTTGTCCAGATAAAGTTGGGATCAAGAAAGGACCATGGACTCCTGAAGAAGATATCATTTTGGTCTCATATATTCAAGAACATGGCCCTGGAAATTGGAGACAAGTGCCTATGAATACTGGTAACTTTATCACAATCTATAAATTATAATTTTTTGAACTATATTACTTAATTGAACTTCGACATGTTTGATGCATGTTGTTAGCGTGGATATAGGACTCTTATATAGGTTAATCTCATGTTTGATACCCACCTTAGGAAAAACGAATAGACCTATAATTTTGGCACATCATGCATCTGTAGTAAATATTATGTCGTGTTGTAATAGTGACCGTGGAGGTGTAATTATGTAATTGCACTCCTTTATTGTAATTTGATTTTCAGATTTTCCCTTTGAGTTGAGATTTGTCCCATCTAAGTTGAATGGGAGGGGTAGGGGTTTGAAAATTACGTATTTTATAGCCGCAGCTTGATATTTGATCAACGTTTTTTGCTTCTTTTTGTTTAAGGGTTGTTGAGGTGCAGTAAGAGTTGCAGGCTGAGATGGACTAATTACCTTAGGCCAGGAATCAAGAGGGGGAATTTCACCCCACACGAAGAAGGAATGATAATCCATCTTCAAGCATTATTGGGCAACAAGTAAGTAATTCATCTTCACTATTATTTTGAAGAAATTTTCATTCAGATCAAAATCTCTCGCTCTCTGATTATTGATATATTATTGCTCTTAAATTTTTTACAAGATGGGCTGCTATAGCTTCATATTTGCCACAAAGAACAGATAACGATATCAAGAACTATTGGAACACTCACCTGAAAAAGAAGCTGAAGAAATTTCAATCGGTTATGGATTCAACGAATTATCATCCATTCACGTCGAAAAGTTGTGAAAAAGGAGGTACTGAGAATTCTTCTGTGTATGCCTCAAGTGCAGAAAACATATCAAGACTCCTGGAAGGATGGATGAGATCATCATCCTCTACTACTACTGCTGCTTCCCATCTTGACGGAAATCATGAAAATAAATTTTCTCCCCACAGTGGGAAAATCCGAACTAATGCATTTGAGTGTTTTAGGCAGCGAAGAGGTGATCATCTAGGAGGAAATTATGGGATTTCAGCTGATGAATTTGAAAGTATTTTGTCGTTTGATCGCAGTTTGATGGATAGGATGGCTTCTGAGAAGTCGGGTTGTGATCAAGAAAATGTTCATTTTGCAGTGCATGAGGAGAAGCCGAAGATGATGGACAACATAACTAGTCCTCCATTATCATTTCTTGAGAAGTGGCCGCTGGATGAAAGTGCAAGTCAAATTGTGTTTCCGAGTTGGGGTTCAAATTTAATGTTGGAATAGTATGACTGATCTTTGGGAAACTTATGATCTTTTGCTGGACTTCCAAGAATATTTGATCTCTCTGTTGTTACCATTTCTTTTCTTTTATGTTTTTCACTTCATTTCTATGCTCTTTTAGCTATTGAAACTAAATTAGATCATTTTTCTTTATCTGCTTTTCGGCTCAAATATTTTCAGTCTCTTTGAATTAATCTTTTTTTTTTAAAGAGGGTCGTAATTGAATCCTCAACTTTTTTTTTTATTTAATGAGACTCGAATTTCGGATTGACTTGTAGGATGAAAAATGGATAATTTTTTTTTTAAAAAGGATCGTTGTTGAAATTCCAAATTTTTTTTGCTGGACTCGAATCTGACTGACCTAATTGTAGAACGAAAGATGGATAATTTTTTTTTCTTTTAAAAAAAATCGTGATTGATTCTCTAACTTCTACCTATGAGACTCAAATTTGCGACCGGATCTACTGTAAGAGTTAGAGCTTTTCACTTAGCTATCCACTTATCCTGACAAAAGATGAAAATAACTCAAATAAGAACATTAAATAAGCGGAAAGTACAATGTTGATGAAATCTGTTGCCATTGGAAGGGAGTGTGTCAAATTGTCAAATGCAACTCAGCAGCCCTACGATGCAATATGGAAAATAAATGATGTAATTAATTTGGCTGCATGTGAAGTAATTCATGCCAACTTTTGCGATAATTTTGGCCCAATAAAATGTGTTTATACATCAAGTTGCATAATTTAAAGACTTATACTACGAAGAAGTTTGTGTTTACATATACATAATTAATCTTAGGTTAGGTCTGATTTGATATAGTTTTTCTTATGCGTGCTAATTGAATAGGGATATAGTCAGAATTTTTACCTTAAAGTGTGGAAAAATAATTCAACTTAAATGGGAGAGTAAACATATATAAGTAATTTGAGGCGCAAGAAAATTGATTTTTTCATAAGTTTGCATTAAGTTGGGGATACTGAAGCTAGAGAGGCACTAACTACCTAATTACGAATAGAGTGAGGATGAGGCAAGTGGGAATAATAATTTCCCTCAAATCTATATAAAACTATTAAAAATTAAATAAATTTCCCCCCTAAAAATAACAAAATTATCTTTCAAATTTGGAATCTAATTCCCTAAAGTTATAATTCTCGTTCGGCTACCGCCCCTCCTAACTTGTTGTGATGTTAGTATAGGGCATGGAATGGTAGACATACATACATACATACATACATACATACATATATATATATATATATAAACATAGGCATGCACTCAACTTAGTAGTGTTTAGACAAAAGCATGCAAGAAATGAGAGATGGTACGAAGAAGAAAATATTTCCTTTTTTTTGGGGAGAAAGTACGAAGAAGAAACTGGAAAGACATGTTCAGGATCTTTGGAAGGTACGTACACTGTCACGAAAGTCTTGCCGCTGAACGTGGTAAATGCATGTTGTGTTAATTAATTTCCACAATTGTCCCTTCACTGTGAGGGAAACACATGTGAATCCCTTCAACTTTCCATGTGGGCGAATGGTGGATCGATCCACTTAAACCCTACCTAAAATCTTCAAAGTTATCTACGTTGGATGATAGTGTCAGTGGTCATTTAACTCACTATTATAAATTTCACATATAAAGTTTGAAGTCAGAATTTTAAATTTATTAAACTCTTTATAAGCATGTGTATAAATAAATAAATTCACGTTTGGATAAAACTTCAAGATCAATCTCATAGAAATGTCAGTGGTCATTTAACTCACTACTATAAATTTCACATTTAAAGTATGAGATTAGAATTTTAAATCTATTAAACTCTTGATAAGCATGTGTATAAATAAATAAATTTATATTTGGATAAAACTTCAAGATCAACCTCATAGAAATTTTCTATATAGTGAGAAGGTAGTTTTAGAGTAGAAAATAAACTAAGAGTGAACTCTTGGAAAAATTTAAAATCCTACATATGAATAAGGCTTCAATGTTAATCTTATGTCTAATGATCATATTGTAAAAAGTCTACAACCATTAATTTGGAGGGGTACCTAATTATTTCTCCATTCTCATATGGGAAAACACAATAATTAAATTGTTGAAAAACATGAATGAGTAATTAATGCCTCACTATTTGCGTGGGATGGTGAGGGAAAAGGTCTATATATAGGGCAAAATTGTAATGAATTCCATGTCTCATTATATTCCTCATATATGTAATATGGAAGTATGAAAAAATGACATATGGATCCTTAATTGTTTAGGATATGCTTATGGCCTCTTTATAGCATTTTCATATTTATCTTTGGTCAAATTGATCTTTTGGGTTCGTAGCTAGAGTCACTAGATTCATCAGTTGCCTATCTTCTATGTAAGATTATTATAAATTAATGATTAAAAGTTTATTCGATCTCTAATAGATTAGATTTTTAGATAAAATGAAAGGATACCTTCCACTGATTAAATTTTTTATCTGTATTCTTAAAGAGCTTTGGTGATCATATTCGTTTTGTTTTTTGACTTGATACTTTTTTTTAAACTATTAAAAAAAGAATATTAGTTTCCAACAACATATAAAGGCAATTGACATTAAATTGTGTGTATATATATTAGTGACAGATATATACTCTTTCTTATCATAATATATTTTTGTAAATTTAACAGTAATAAAAATTATGTGTAAATGTCACTGTTGAGAATTTGTGGTCCAAAATATGGGTACCAGTTGTTAATATATATGTATATATATATATTGATACTTAGTGGTAAATGATAATTCAAATATAATCACAAAGTTATTTTGATAATTGTTTTTTGTCCCTAATTGTCATTAGCAATAATTTAAATAGGTTCATATTAAG
>JACGDI010005857.1:132090-142254 GCA_014898725.1 Jacaranda copaia
AAAAGCTATACTCTAATTAGAAAAATCTAAACTTTATTACAAGAAGTTTTTCTGGATGAGTAAACTTAAATTGACATTTGGTGGCCTTGGAGAAGAGTAACACGCAAAGAAGAAAGTCTAGCAGAGAAGAGTAACTTTAGAGTTCTTCCTGCCCCCGCCTCTTCTCTTTCCCACCAACTAGCATGAAACACACAAGAACACACAAACATGCACCGACAAATAGATTGAATAATGAAAGTTAAAAAGGTAAATAAAATGTTCTCTAGTGTTATGTTAACAAGTTTTATCTTAACAACTTTTAAAAAAATTTCATTTGTTTATTTTAGGGTTTGGAAAAGAAAAAAGAGATAGCAAAGGCTGATAGAAAGGGAAAAATGATGACAAGGAACTAGGAGAAGGAAGAGGAAAAGGAATGCAAGATTTTAGTGTTTCCATTAGATTGCCTTTCCTTGTTTTTTCATGCTTTTGCTTGTAAAGTTTTGAACATAGTTTGATAATGTTAAGTGCTATATGCATCAGCCTTAAACACTTCCTTATATTGTGCAAGATTTCATTGTCTTCATTAGATTACTTTTCCTCGTCTATCATGCTTTTGCCTGTAGAGTTTTGAAATATATTTTGGTAATGTTAAATGCTATATGCATCATCCTTGAACACTTAGATTGCTTTTCCTTGTTCTATCATGATTTTGCTTGTAGAGTTTTGAAACACAGTTTGATAATGTTAAATGCCACATGCAGTAGCCTTGAACACTTCCTTATTTCAAAATGATCTATTTTCCAATGTTATATTTAACAGTTTTTACAAACTAATATATGCAATGTATATGTAGTTTTACATATAAAAAGGCAAGTGATATTGCCTAAACCCTATTAAATTGTTGGCTCTTATTTTTGCTATATTTTATTTAAGGGTTTGAAAAGGAACAACAAGAGAACAAAGGTTGATATAGATAGGGAAGTTATGACAAAGAAATCAGGGAAGAAAGAGGTAAATGTATGCAAATTTTAGTATGTCAAATTTACTTCTCCTTGTTACATATATGCAGTTTTGTGTATAAAGAGACAGAGTGATATAGCCTAAGCCTTGTTAGATTGCTTTGGCTCTTATTTAAGCTATATTTTACTTAAGGATTTGAAAAAGAGCAACAAGCGAACAAAGATTGATACAAATAGAAAAGTTATGACAAAGAAATCGGAGAAGAAAGAGGTAAATGTATGTGAATTTCAATATCTCAAATTTACTTTTCCTTGATCTAGTTTGTTTGAGATGCTTTTGGAAATGTTAATTAGTTAGTTTGTTTGTCCATTAAAACTATATATAATTTTGAAAAGTGAATTTTAATTTATATTATTATAAGAACCGATGGACATTATATTGGTCTGTATATAATCAAAATAAAAGCTATACTGTAAACATGAAATGCTATACTTCAATAAAAAATGTTTCTATTAGGAATTGGAAACAACATAGAGATCAAAACACTATACCCTTTCAAAAAGCTATGCTCTAATTAGAAAAATCTATACTTTATTACAAGAAGTTGTTGTGGATGAGTAAAATTAAATTGACATCTGGCGGCCTTGGAGAAAAGTGACACACAAAGAAGAAACACTAGCAAAGAAGAGTCACTTTAGAGTTCTTCCTAGCCCCCATCCCTCCTCTTTTCCTACCACTAGCAAGAGACAAACAAGAACACACAAACACGCACCAGCGAATAGATCAAATAATGGAAGTCAAAAAGGTAAATTCAACGTTTTCTGGTGTTATATTAATAACTTTTGAAAACTTTCATTTGCTTATTTTAGGATTTTTGAAAAGAAAAAGAAGATAGCAAAGGCTGATAGAAAGGGAAAAACGATGACAAGGAACCAGGAGAAGGAAGAGGGAAAGGTATGCAAGATTTCAATGTCTCTATTAGATTGCTTTTCCTTGTTTTACATGCTTTTGCTTGTAGAGTTTTGAAATACAGTTTGATAATGTTAAGTGCTACATACATCAGCCTTGAACACTTCCTTATTTCAAAACTAATTTGTTTTACAATGTTATATTTAACAACTTTTACAAAATAATATATGCTATGTATATGTAGTTTTGTGCATAAAGAGGCAAAGTGAGATTGCCTAAGCCTTGTTAAATTTCTAGCTCTTATTTTTGCTATATTTTATTTAAGGATTTGAGGAGGAACAACAAGAGAACAAAGACTTTTACAGATAGAGAAGTTATGACAAAGAAATTGGAGAAGAAAGAGGTAAATGTATGCAGATTTTAATATCTGAAATTTACTTTTTCTTGTTACATATATGCAATTTTGTGTATAAGGAGATAGAGTAATATAGCCTAAGCTTTGCTAGATTACTTTGGCTCTTATTTAAGCTATATTTTATTTAAGAATTTGAAAAAGAGCAACAAGAGAACAAAGGTTGGTACAGATAGAAAAGTTATGATAGAGAAATTGGGGAAGAAAGAGGTAAATGTAAGTGAATTTCAATATCTCAAATTTAGTTTTCCTTGATCTAGTTTGTTTGAGATGCTTTTGGAAATATTAGTTAGTTAGTTAGTTTGTCTGTAAAAACAATATAATTTCAAAAAGTAAAATTTCAATTTATATTATTATAAGAACCGATGGACATTATATCGGTCTATGCATAATCAAAATAAAAGCTATACTATAAATACAAAACACTATACTTGAATAAAAAATATTTCTATGAGGAACTGAAAACAATATAGAGATCAAAACACTATACCCATTCAAAAAGTTATACTCTAATTAGAAAAACATATACTTTATTATTTGAAGTTTTTGTGGATGAGTAAAATTAAATTGACATCTGGCAGCCATTGAGAAGAGTAACACGCAAAGAAGAAACACCAACAAAGAAGAGAAACATGCAAAAAAGAAACACTAGCAGAGAAGAGTAACTTCAAAGTTCTTCCTGCCACCACTAAGAAACACACAAACACGCCTCGATGAATAGATCAAATGATGGAAGTCAGAAGGGTAAATAAAATGTTTTTTAGTGTTATATTAACAAGTTTTATCTTATCAACTTTTAAATGAAAAGCTGATACAAAGGAACAAATGATGACAAGGAATCAGGAGAAGGAAGAGAGAAAGGTATGCAAGATTTCAATGCCTCCATTATATTGCTTTTCCTTGTTTTATCATGCTTTTGCTCGTAGAGTTTTGAAGCACAATTTGATAATGTTAAGTGCGACACGCATAACCCTTGAACACTTCTTTATATTGTGTGAGATTTCAATGTCTTCATTGCTTTTCCTCATGCTGTCATGCTTTTGCTTGTAAAGTTTTGAAACACATTTTGATAATGTTAAATGCTACATGCATCAGACACCTCCTTGTATTGAATACTTTCTTAGATTGCTTTTCGTTGTTCAATCATGATTTTGCTTGTACAGTTTGGAAACACAGTTTTATAATGTTAAATGCTATATGCATTAGCCTTGAACACTTCCTTATTTCAAAATGATCTATTTTCCAATGTTATATTTAACAGCTTTTACAAAACAATATATGCTATGTATATGTATGTATGCATATACATATTACATATATATGTATATGTACTACAAAATAATATACATATTACATATACATGTATATGTATGCATACATGTATATATATCAATAGTATCAAAGAAGGTGATGCCATTGTTAAAAGCTTCTTCTAGGATACTACTTCCAGCTTCATGCCTTTGTTAATTATCGAACTCCGGCCCATTGGAATTTTTCAAGCTACAGTTGCATGCATACAACTATAGAAGTTTCGATAATATGTGTACATGTTGCTGCATACCTATACATATGTTGCATATATACACACACATATATATATATATGCATACATAATATATGTATATGCATATGTACATGTATATATACGCACAAATACATATGTTGCATGTTGCATATGTATTGCATAGATATAATATGTGTACATATTGCATGCATACATATGTACATATTACATATATATGTATATGTTTGCATACATGTATATATTTATGTGTATATGTACATGTATATATATAAATACATATATTGGATATTGTATATACATACAAAAAGTATATAATGATAGAGAAATTTATAAAAAATATTATAGGATTGTATTTATAGAGGATATGCCTGAAAGTCTCCCATAGCCAAAGCCCAATCTACAAACCTCAACAACAGAAAGTAGCTCTCTATTAAAAAATTTTATTATGCGTTCCCATCAGATTCCTTATCATGGGAATTTCAGTCAATAAAATTTACCAATAGTTACTATTATTGTAGCCATTATATTTAGCATAATCTCCAATATAAGGCCGATGCCTTCACTTCCCAATTTGGGATTGAGAGATTAAAAAAATGTGCCATATTAATTAATATCCCATAAAACCTCAATCTCATAGACATCTTAGCAAATATGTACTTTTGAACAAAGAAAAAATTGAACAATCTTTTACCGATCTTATTTTGTTTAACTGAGTTAGGAATTTGATTAGCTATGAAGGTACATAATTAGATGTACAAGCACTCATTTGTTAATTGTATGATACATGGGACTAGCATTCTTTTGTTTTGGAAACTGTCTACTTTGTTTTAATATACATCATATGTTGTATATTGCATATATATGTATGTGTATATATAATATGTGTACATATTGCATGCATATATATGTACATGTTAAATATACATATGGTCATTAACATGTACGCATACATATGCGTGTATATGCATACAAAGAAGGTGATGCCTTTGTTAAAAGCTTTTCTAGGATTCTACTTTCAGTTTCATGCCTTTGTTAATTATTGAACTCTAGCCCATTGAAATTCCACAAGCTACAGTTGCATGCATACAACCGTAGAAGTGCGTAATGTGTACATATTGCATGCAGATGTCAATATATGTTACATATATATGTATGCATATATACATATATACATGTATATATATACACAAATACATATATTGCACGTTGCATATATATTTGTATGTATATATAATATGTGTACATATTGCATACATGCATTTGTGCATATTACATATATATATATATGCATATGTATGCATATATATGCATACATGTATATATATCAACAATATCAAAGAAGATGATGCCTTTATTAAAATCTTCTTCTAGGATTCTACTTCCAACTTCATGCCTTTGTTAATTATCGAACTCTAGCCCATTGGAATCTTGCAAGCTACAGTTGCTTGCATACAACTGTAAAAGTTCAATATTATGTGTACATATTGCATGCATACATATGTACATATTACATATATATGTATATGTATGCAAACATGTATATATGTATATGTATATGTACATGTATTATTATATAATATAAGCGCCAAAGCGCATGTGAATAGTGCAGCAGGCGTGTGTGCCTTTTTACAATTTTTTTTTTGTGTTTTTTGTTGCGAAACAGCGTCGTTTTGGTTAAAGGTTGCTTTGTTTGTTTGCACTTTGTGCTTTGTTGGATGTTCTACATTTTGTTTTTTGTAGGTTTAGGTGGTGCGCCCTCAAAATTGATTAGAAAAATTGGTTCTATTTTATGGGCTTTTTCCTTTTTTAATTTATTTGTGTGGTGCATGATTGTCCATTATGCTTGGTTGTCAATTCTTGGCATGTAATAATCAACCAAGTTTGTACGCTAATTACCAATAGTTCTACCGCCATACACATTCTTAGGTTATTTATATTCCTTCTCTCTCTCTTTTTTTTCAGCTGAGTGTTAACATTAGGTGACCAAGATAAAATCAACTCTCTAGAAGTAAGCTTTATTTTAATTTGCCCTCCTTTTTTTTATTACATATATATATATATATGTATATATAAACGCACGCATGCACACGCACATTGATTTGTTAACACATTTGTAAACAAATCCATGCTCAAGTTTTTAGAACTCCTCAATTCTTGGCTTCGGCAAATATATATATACAGGTTAACGTGTTTATAACATATAATTATAGTAATAATTTCTAAGTATATGACAATTACATATTCTGTCTTCAACTAAAATTGATAAAAGCTAGCTATCTTTGGAAAGAAAATTATTGAAACCTGAATAGGATATTCTAAACAAGGGCTTTGATAATTATTGTCTTTTATTTATGCTTTTTTAGTTGTACTAGTTTGGGAGAGTCAAACAAAATTATTCTATTGGATTATGATTTAATTATGTTCTAGCTTTAAAGTGGCAGTGAAGTTATTTTTTTTAATCTTTTTAGTAGTATTATTGAAGAATGAAATGTAGTAATATAATATTTTATTTGAAATAAGTAATTGTAGTATTGTTGTTTTAGGTATAGGATAATATTTAAGTACTTTTGATGTACAGTTAGGGAAGATAGCATGCATTATTAAAATTAGTAATAATCATATGAAGTTTATACTTTGCTATTGTGTTGATTTAATCTTTTAAAAACAATCAAAATATTAAATGTTTGTTTATTTTATTATTAATAAAATTAAGGATGTATGTAGTGTAGGTAAAGTAATTGATAAGTATATTGCTTGATCAAGCTATTCTTTAAACTTCATTTTTCACATTTATGTTTTGACCTTTGAATCATTCATTGTAGTGAATTAAATTTCATTGTAAGAGTTTAGAAGTTTATGAGCCTAAGTTGGAATAACATAAATTATATTATATTATTGTTTCATTATTATAAGAATAGTTTCTAAATAGTTTAATCGCATTTAAGAGAAGTAATATGTTTTAAGATTTAGAACATGTATACAAGAGTTTGTTATCATAATAATAATGTATTTCAATATTTATTTTTAAGTTGTAGTTAATAATTTCACGTTAAGTAGTGAATATGTGAATTTCTATTAATGAATTAAGATATGTCAGGTTTTAGTAGTGACAATTATATTATAATAATATTAGTATTGTTTATTATAATGTTGATTATGATAGATGTTGTTACATGTTATTATATTTAATCTCTATTATAATAATATTAGTTGTTCTAAATTATAAAATAATTTTATTATGTTGTTACAAGAACAACATGTAAATAATTTATATGCTTTTATTGAAAGTATAAAGTTATAGAAACTAGAATATGTAAGTAGTTGATTTTTACAATAGTAATTTTATAATTTAAGTAACTATATTAATAAATCTATTAATTATATTTGAAGTAATAAATAGTTGGATCTATGTTAATTAAAAAAATGACAATTATATTAGAAGTGTTTGTGATCTTTTCTTGAATTTTGGCTAGCTTGCAAAGATTTGTTTTTTTTGTTTTCATGTGTCTCACTTAGTTGTCTATTAAAGTATCATTAATATGTTTCTTTAGCTTTTTAAATATAGTCAATTATAATTGTGAGCTAAAATATTGAAATATTTGTGACAATTTTTCGGTTGCATTTGCTATTTTTGTGGGTACTTGTTGTAGTTCTTGAATTTTAAAGTTTGGTATGTATTTTTTTTAATGTTTTATTTTGTCGTGCTTAGATCAAGTCTATTATCATTTATATAAATGTGTTATATTTTAATATCATTTAGTATTTTGTATAGGTAATGCAATTTTTGCATTAAATCTAAGTCTTTAAATTTATTGTAAACTACTATGAACATAATCATTGTATCTTATTTTTTTGCTTCATTCCTCGTTGTTTAGGAATTTATTTTGCTATTTTTATATAAAATTGTTCTTTAGTAGCTTCAAAATATATAATCTCTCTCATCTATTCTTATTTAGAACTTATTAGTACTTAACTGTGGATCAATCTAAAGGGAAAAAAAAGAAAGCACAGAGAAAGATTGAAGCAACTTTATCATAATATGTCTGTTGAAAAGAAAGAAAAATTACTTGAGTGTTGTAGAAAACAATTTTTAGAGCACGTTAAAAGACTTAAGGCTCAGATGAATTCTTCAAATAATGTTGAATGTACAATGAACATGTATAGAGAGGATGTTTCTGGGTCTAGTTAGTCTTTCTTACCTTTTCGCTTTCATTATTCTTCTATGCACTAGATGTTTTTTACTAGATCAAAGTCTGAATACGTCTCCCATTTGTACTTGTTGTTTTGAAAGAAGATTCTCTAAAGAAAGACAAAAAGAAGCGTGTACGAAGGAAGTAAGTGAAGCCTATCATTGAAACGACTACAGATCAATCAAATAACAACGTTGGTTCCAGCTCTAATTTGTATAATTTGATGTAAAATTTGTATAATTTGAAAATATTATTAAATTTAAACGAACTTTGGTATAATGTAATTACACAAAAAAAAAAGCTATGAAAAAGAAACAACATAGAAAATGCAATTTCTAATAGTATAGTAAATTTAAGAAAATAAAAAAATGAAATAATGAGATCCAATTCTACAAAGAAAGAATAGAAAAGAAAAATCTCGAGCAGCAAACAGAATATGTATCTCTAAAATTTTTCACAATATACTTATTATGAATACTATAGTTGATATTTAAATCATAGAAAAAGCAACAATATAACATGATCAGTATGTTGCAACAAAATATGGCCATTTGAATAATGATGTTCCATAAATTCTAGCACCCACAACCAATCGCTAAACAATTATAATTTTATTTGTTGAATTCTATATTATGCAATTATACTTTTCACAATTCTGCAATCTGTTTCAACTTGAACGATCTGCAACATGACAGTGTAACAAATTTTTATGCCTAAAGTTTCTACGATGCCAATAAATAGTTTTGCACTTTTTTATATATCACTTACTAACACATTATATAATCGCTCCAGGTAATAAAAAAGTTGCCTCATGAGCAAATTCAGCTAGCCAGTAAATTTAGCATTTTCATACGTGATACCCAAAACAGACAAAAGAAAAATCTCTATTTTTGTCACCACCACAATCTAAACATTCTCATCCAAATACAACTATTTAAGAATTGGGTATTTGCCCTATCTTAGGTGAGCAACACATCCATTTGGGGGGGGAGGAGGGCACTTGCAGTAGAGGATGAGGGGCCTGCCTTTTACCCAGAAAACTGCTTCTCTCTCTCTTGCTCACAGACCATGTGAATATATGCTACCACGAATGCAAAACCCAAAGCCAGCCCGACAACATATAAAGAAGAAGTGCCTGTGTTGATATCACTTTGAACTGTAAAATTTAAAAAAAAGAAAGAAAGAAAGAAAAGGAAAGGAAAAGAAAACAACAAACAAAATGAGAAGAGAAAATAACATAATAACAAAACAAGAGAAAGCTAAAGGATGAGAGTAGCAAACTGAGAGAAGTGAAGAGATTACTGGAGTTGTCTTTGAAGAGAAGTTGGAGATGACGGGGGCAAACCGAGAGAAGAGAAGAATGAAAAGCAGGAGGAGGAGAAGGTCAAAATTTTGTCTATTAGGTCTTGTCATAGCATACCTTCTTTTATCTTTCCCATACAGAAGGCAGCAAAAATCATTCTATCTGTTGTTTTATTTTTTCCATGCTAACAAAACTATTAAAACAATTAATACAAACAAAACTATTATGATATTTTAACTACATAAAATTACCTTTATCTTCCATCTTTTTTTTTTTCCTTCCAAACATAATGGATATTACAATATTTGTAAAAGAATGATTAACATCCTTGAGAAAGCTTAATTCTTAAACGCAAATTGAAATCTCATAAAAACAGTCCAGTTGTTTCAGTCCTTCATTTTTTTCTTTTTACCGGCCCAAAAAATTATTTTCAGAAACTTATTGCCTTATCTCCAAAAACTCTAGAATGCATGAGGCAACAATCCTCACAAAATTCTTAATTTAACTATTTTTTTTGTGTATAGTGTAAAAAAAAGTAATTAATAAAGCAGGGTTTAAAGCTTTATTCATTGAATTTTTAAAATCAAATCCATCCATAGTTTGCATAATGAGGGAAGAATTTAATAGCAAAAGAGAAAAGAGATCCTAACTACAAAAATCCAAAAAAAAAAAATTAAATTACAAAAACACAATTCCACCAGAATATGTTTTCATAATTTTTCTTAGAAACAAAAACTATCATAACCTTGCTCTATTCCCCCTAACAAAAGACAAAAAAGAAAAATCTCTATTTTTTCATTGCCGCAATCCTAAAATTCTCATCCAAACACAACCATTCAAGAACTGGGAACTTGCCTGATTTTGGCTGAACAAGAAGTCCATTGGG
>JACGDI010005857.1:153978-170452 GCA_014898725.1 Jacaranda copaia
TGTGTTGCAAATATTATTATCTATTGCTTTGATGGAACCAACTTTAGTGCATTTCTTTGACTTAGTTTGTTTGTAAGAGGAGAAGTAAAAATTAGATATTCTTTTTGCCCCTTTGAGTTGCCCCTCTATCTTGGGAACTATTTTTCTTGCTGAACTTTTCTTTTTCCTTTTTTTATCTATTCAGAGTTTGTTGTTTTCTTTTTGATCCTATCTCTGTTTGGTGCATAGAAATTATTATTAGATCCCATTTAAGACAGCTAATTTTCTAGAGCTCTTTAACTAGTTAGTTGATATATTATGCATTTCTGTCATCTTAGTCTATTTATCTATCTGCTTAGATCTTAGAATCTGCTAATCGGATGACAGGCTACAAGACTAAATTATAATTGGAACTGTAGGCTGCAACTCTGTCCGTCATGTGTTGGTTGTTTTCTGAAGGAGTGAGAGTCACATATCCTGAGCATTTTATCCATAACTTTAAGAGGCTTACTATACTTCCCTTTTATATTTTTCACCATTTGACTTCTCTTTAAGCAGTGATGTTTTGACTTGTTTTATTTTCCTGCTCCTTTATTCAATCCACTATGCATGTTCTTATGGCTTCCAGTTTGGTTGTGCATTTTGTCGGCAATGTGGTTGGGAATTAAAAAGAGGGTAACTAGCTAAGAGAACACCTTTTGTTTAGATAGAATCAGCATATGTTAAAAATCAGAAGAAAAAATCACTGAGCATTGGCCATTGAGTTTAACTGATTGCCCCTTATAGTTTACAGAAAATTCTGTTTTTGCGTTAATTTGTCACAATTTGGATTTTCCTGGTTTACCTATCAATTTTTACTGCATCTAAAGAACTCACTTTATTATCTTCTGACTGAAAGTTATCTTTAGGGTCGTTGTTTCCTCTTCTTTAGTCTTTGATGCCTTTGATCTTGTATCAGATTTTGATCCATTGTCTAGTGCCTGAGGTGAAAGCTGCTGTGGTATAATCATATTTACCCAGGATGTTAAGGTTTCGGTAGTTCATTTTACTAAATGTGAAAGTCATAAGGTAACTCTCATGGCGAATTTGGTATATGGCAAACTGATTCTTTTTTCTGTATTATGAAAATGCAAATTGAAGTACTGTAAAGATGCCAAAAATTTTCCTAGCAGTTCCTTCCTTATTACTATTTTATTCGATCCTAGAACATTCTGAAATCTATTTGAAATTTGCCATCCCAAGTCTATATTCACATAATGCATGTTTCTTTCTTTTGCTCGAATGGACTGATTCTGCAGCATTTGTCTGTAACCTACGGGGCATTTAGGTTTCTGACTTTTCCAATGCTCCCACTTGTCCTTTTCTGTTGTTTTATTAGTTCAAGTCTATTCTTCCTGATCGGAGAGCAAAGGTGGATATTTCGTTGGCTGGACCATTTGCAGGAGCTGCATTGTCTTTCTCTATGTTCACTGTTGGTCTGCTGCTTTCGTCAAATCCAGATGTGGCAGGAGATTTGGTGCAGGTTCCAAGCACACTTTTCCAAGGTTCTTTGTTTCTTGGGCTCATCAGCAGAGCTGTTCTGGGTTTTAGGTAAGTTCCTATGTAATACCGTTGCAAGTTTTTCTGCTAGGAATTCCACTAAAATTAAAATGCTGAGACCCTCATCCATTGGGTCAGTCTTCTTCACAATCAGCGTGATTATTAAGTGGAATCATCTTGTATTCTCAGTCCTTCAATTAACATTCTTTTGACTGTGCTCCGGTATATCACAGGGCTATGCATTCAGCAACAGTTTCAATCCATCCTTTGGTGATAGCTGGCTGGTGATGTATCTTCATGGAGCTTTAAATTTCTCATATTTTGTTGAGTAAGCTAAATTTCAGTCATCTTGGTTTGTAGGTGTGGGTTGACAGCATCTGCTTTTAATATGCTACCTGTGGGATGTCTCGATGGTGGAAGAGCTATGCAGGTAACTGCTTTCTTTCTTTCTATTTCATTTTTCTTTATTTTTGTTTCTGTCAGCCAGGGTGCAATATGCGGATTGGAACCTGAGATGTTACATTAAACCCAAAATATCTAGATTACATCACATGAATTGCCAACCTAAAGTAGTTGATTTTCATCCTTCTAGAGAATAATTTATTTCAGGTTTCAGGAAGCAACTCAGGTACTGACAAACTTGTTGTCTTCTTCTATACTGTCCATACATCAATTAATCATGTATACATATCCTAAACTAATTGCTAGGATGAAACATTCTTCAAATATGATTTTTTGTGGGAGCAATGACTACCATATTCTCTGGCTCGGGCAATAGCTATTTGTGAATGATGATGTTATCTTTATGTGCAGCCTTAGCTGTTTAGAAATCAAGTAAACCTCTGAAACAGATTCAACTTGTACTTTTGAGCTACTGAATTCTGTATCTTGATTCCATTTATCTGCTCGCTTCATGTGCTAGGAATATTTGCATACTTCCTAGCTGAGCATGTCAATTTATATACTTTGGAAACATAATGTGCTCGCTTCACTAATATCTTCTGTATTGCTGTTAGGGGGCTTTTGGTAAGAATGCATTAATTGCTTCTGGTTTGGCAATCTACATCCTTTTGGGATTGGGAGTGGTATGCTTCATCTTTGCTTTAGTAGAGTTTTAGCAAATTTCTTTCACTTGCATTCTGTTGTATTATTCATGTTTCGAGACAGCAGAATATGGCTTTCAGTTTTCTTGTTTTTCATCAACATTTTGTTGTGGCAAAATTGTCTTCCAGTCCTTTGTGATATCTACATTTGAAATTCAATTTCTATCGCTAATATCTCTGCTTCTCCAACTGTCAGCTCGGTGGACCCTTGTCACTTCCTTGGGGATTATATCTGTTGATATGTCAGGTATTTAAGTGAATAAAATCTATCAATGCAAAAACTCATACTGCAAATCTTTCTTTTGTTCTTCTGATGAGCATGAGAGTTCTCATGGTAACTATTAAGCATGAAATTATGCAGAGAGCTCCGGAGAAACCATGCTTAAACGATGTGACAGATGTGGGCACTTGTCGTAAAGCAGCTCTTACAGTTGCAGCCGTACTTGTAGTGATGACGCTTCTTCCAGTTTGGGATGAGCTAGCAGAAGAGTTGGGCATAGGTCTGGTGACCTCGTTTTGATTTGTATTACTTGTGCTGAAATGCCAATTTTGACTATGGAATAAGGCGTGATTATTCAGTAATTAGTTGGTGATTTGGATTCTTGTTCACTGTACATAACGATTGTTTTGCTCCAAAACAGTTTGTTTTTGAAATGCAAACACCTTCTTATTGGAGTAGTCCTCTTGTAATCTTTGCGTTTATCTATTTCTTTGTCATATCCCATAAGAACCATGGACGGTTAAAACAGCTCCATTGAAACCCCTGATGCTCCCAAACAGTAAAAGCCGCCTTGCCCTTATTCTTTGCGATTATCAAGCTCCTGCAACCAGATGACCAGAAATTCAGTAAGCAGAATTTCATTGCAAGAGGAATTTCCTCGGAGAAAACAGTTCAAGATAGAGCTTACTGCAGCAAACGAATGGAGCCATTTGAGGACAATTTGATATCATAGGCATGTCCAATTTCTCAAATTACTGATTCCTTGAACAAGGGATGAAGATTTTCTTTTCTTTTTTCCCTCCTAAAACAAGCAAAAAAAAGGGTATATTTTAAGAAAGGTCAAACATATAATTCTATACTATTCATTAATACGTGTGCATATATGGTCTCAAAGGACATGATTAAACCTTAAACTTGTCACAAGATAATGCATACAGGATTTTATCCCAGCCAAGTTTATGTGAGTTGTCTCTGCATGTTGTCCATGACAAGTTCATCGTGTATCATGAATAATAATTTCGGGGTGAAATCAAAGGCATGGCTTCGACTCAGCTAAGTTCCCAACACATTCTAAAGAAGACAGTTAATTCAGCCAACAGAAGATTCCATCTAATTCTCAAGACAAGTATACTTTCATGATGGCAGCGACCGTAGATCATCTAATCATTACTACTTTTACACTTTATTCTTTTTTCAGTACTAATACCAAGTTCACAATCTCAATAATCTCATAACCCAAGAAACATATCCCCTGGACCCCAACCAACTTGTGCATTATATTATAAAAATACAGAATATTTACTTTTCCAAAGGAATCTCTTTGTTCAAAACTTATACTATTCCATAATACTAAGTTGCTCGCTCATCATGCAATGAAGAAATATCATTTAATACCTGAATGCATACCTAGTTGAGACCAACAACAGAAGAGTCAATCTACTATACTGCAGAATGTGTATTCTGAAATGCTTTCTCAGCTTCTTCCCGTATGCATGACAGGTTTTTCCTTATCTCCCGGCAGAGTCTACCCTCAACAAGGTGCACAGGCAACCAAGCTTTAGGTTTCACATGCACAACATACAGAAGTGTTGTTTGAAAGTCCTGGCCAACAACAGAATCACTCTGTAATTCTCTAGCATTCCACTTCACCCCCTGAAGAACTCGAGAGTTGTGAAGACTCCTATATAAATCAAGAAAATGGACTCTGAAATAAAACATAATGCTGAACTCAAAGAAATGTCTCAATCAATGATTACCTTTGTTGCATCCGTCATTTCTAGGAGAAACTTACAATTACATAATTAATACACAGGAAAATTTACTTCAAAAGAGTACGTTGATATAACTGAAGGACTTGTTATGATAGACACAGAAATATGAAGGATATTACCACTTATGAGGAAATGCAAATCTAAAGACATGAGAAAAGAACAGGAACGATAAAGAATCTCTACCTGTTCAACTGACCACTTTCCTTCAAAGAGTTGGAAGTCACCCTCAACCATCTTGAACTCAATATCACGCTTTTGACCAAAAGGAAGAGTCTGAAGATCTTTCTCAAAACAATCAATAGTACCCTTAGCGTTGAATTTCAGCCCAAATGCCAAATTCTGCTCACCAATCTGTTTATGAAGTGGAAGCAGCATCAGTTGAGTGCATGACTTAAAGACAGAGAGTAATGTGATTCCTGTGAGATCTACAATTGACCTGTGTGATTGCATTAATAGTACAGTCTAAATAAATACTAGATGGTATGTGGGTTTGAACTCGTACCAAGCTCTTTTAGTGCATACACTTCAAAAATTCGTAAGTCTCCAGTTAAGTATGACGCAAAATAGCAGGCAAATAATGAGATACAAACAATGGAAATTTTTTAATCTAAGATGCTATAACCAAATCAAATAAGTGAAAACATAGATAAAAGTGAATCTTGCCAAATCATTTTACTTTGTTGATGCCTATTTCCTCTCAGAAGAATGTAACCAGAAAAAGAAAGAAACAAATAGGATACCTGAAAGAGACGAGCAAAATTCTCTCTCTTCTCAAGTAACTGGCTGACAGCTAGGCCTGGAATGAAATCAGCCAATCTCTCATAGTCAGTCAATATGTCCCAAACTGTTTGGAGGCTGGCTTGCACTGCTACCTTTGAACTAATTTTTCGGCTGTTCCTGCATGTCTTTTCTATTTCTATCTCAATGCTTCCATCTTGACTTTCAGATTCGGGTCGTAAGTTATCTGCATCCTCTCTGCTGTGCTCACTGCCATCACCATCATCGTCATCCTCAGCATCTGGAGAGTTTCCTGAATCACCACCGATATAAGCCCTAAAATTGAAAATACAGATCCAAGACATGATTTCTGATTAGGGTTGGATTAATAATGACAGTAAAATAATAGATCTTTGTATTCAAAATCACCAAAAGTAGATTTTTAGGTGTGAAGGAGTTAGCCACATTCATTTGAAGTTCTTGATTTCTTTATATGAGAGACCATCCTATCAACTTCAGCAATTTATTCTGAGAAAAAAAGATGTATGTTTTTATTTTTATAAAAGATAATGTATTATAATCGCAAAGATATTCAAGCAGAGCAGAGTTCTGACTAAGTAATCAGCGATCACCAGTTATGCAAACACAATTTGGCTACAAATATTTACAAGGATTTTGCAGTAATATGAGTTAAATCGATGATGCTTAGAAGATCATACCACAAAGGTAATATTTTTGAAAAAATATTGAAAATGGGTGAGAAGAATGACAAATGAGCACAATTATGCTGATAATCAAACTTCAATTTCTGTATTTTTAAATTTCAGACATCATTCAAACACAATGGCCATGTAACTTTTATCTTGCCACCAACATCCAAAGTTACCTTGAACGTCAAATCAGAAGATAGAAGAGATTACATGCATAGAAATCAATTAAAAATCACAAAATTCAGAACAAAAATGAAAGTAAGCAGTACCTAGCAACAACACGGGGCAGGCATACAACCAAAGGCTCATTTTTTGGGAAAAAGTGAACAGCGGCAAGGCCATAGGGCTTCAATTTCCTCAGTAAATTGCCTAGAAAGACAGATTCTGTATCCAAGACTATCAAGGAGCCAATTAGATTAGGGCATCTGCTGTTGGACAGAGATTTTGCATCAGGTAATTTGGGGATTGTATTTGTAGAAGCACACAACGCGTTTGCAGTTGTACAGATGAGTGGAGCCATTTGTTCTGAGAAGCTGCTCAAACGGACTGACTAGTAATTAATTGAATGTTGGAGTAAGATTGCAATTCTCAGCAATATGAAGATTCATGCATTGTTAAAACTCTTTGTGTCTAATGAGATGAAGTGGAGTGCACCACAAAAAGACTGTACATATGCTAGATCAAAGATACTGTGTTTGCAAAACTAAACTAAGAGATCAGCTTCACGAGAATCTACTTTAACGATTCACAGTAGTTAAATTCAAAACTTCAAGGCACTGGAGGCTAGTAATGGTCCATTTACCATGAACAGTTATAGGTCATTTTTCTTTTTCCAGATAACTGCTTGCATCTAGGAGCTTTATAAGACAGATATAATGGACCACAGCACTCTGACCTGTATAAATGCACTACCAATTTGATTTTATTCTTAATATTTCAATTCTTCTGTACTCGTCTTTGAAGCCACCTCTTTTGAATAAATTTTTAAATTGTATTTGAACCATGGCCTTAAAACTATAGAAAAATTTATACGTGTCTATGAATATATCAAAACACATGTGTGAGCTATAAACATCGAGTTATGAGCAACAAAATTTAAATGATTCAAACAGCCTAATTCATTCCAAAGTGTCTATACTCCACATTATCGAAATCTTAAAATCTCTTGCACCCATATCTAAGTCTATTGCATAATTCTTCGAGCTATCTATTACTGGATGATAGTTACATGGGGAGCAAATGATAAATTCACCAACACCATCTCTATGTGAGGGTATGAACACCACCAATAGCATCCTTAGCTTATCTTCTTGATAATGCATATCATCAGTTTGCTCCCATGTTCCCTTAAATTTTCCATCTTTCCGACAGCGAGGCACTGAAACAAGACATTGCAAAATTCTGGAACCTTTTTAATTCTAAAACGAAGGTCACATTTTGGGCCAGAATTAAGCGTTATGGAGTTCAATTAATCTTAAATCCAACTGAATTGTTCCAAGGAACGTATGACGACAGTGAAAATGAATTTCAACCCATGCACGGCTTTGGTTGAAGAATTCCGTGCAGAATTCGACGTAAAAAGCAAAAGTTTCCAAAAATTGAGGACAATAAATGAGATTTTTACCTGGGGTTTTCGCCGGAGATGAACAGGGAGGGGGAGAATCCGAGTGGATTGAACCGGGAATTGTGGCTGTGGGCAAGACGGATTCCAGACGGCCAGCGAACTAATTTAAGCAACGACGCGACAATGTTATCATTACCACAGGTGTCAGTAACGCACGTGAGGCATCCTAGCATGTGATAGGCTTGAACTTTGTCCCCATGTGTCCTGATCAAATTGATGAGGTACAGACTAGGATGGGATGGGGATATGCAATGCTACTGGGCATTTATTCATGGTATAATTTGATTTAACTTATTTAATAATAAAATCAAGTTAAAACTTAAAAAGAAGCATATTTAATTAAATAAGTTAGATTTAAATTTTTCTAAAAAGTTTATAAAGTTTAATAGATTAGCTTTTTTATTTTTTTTCACATAAAAAGTATAATAATATTGATGTAATATTAAATAGCTAATTTTATTTGATTTTTTTATTTAGTTCATTATGAAATTCATTATTTTGCTTAGTATTATTTTTTGTTAAAATAATATTATTTTATATTTAATTTTGAACTTTCATAATTACGCATTTTTTGTTTAACATTTTGATTATTACTTATTAAGGTCTATTATAAGTTTGAGTATATTAAAAATTTAAATTAATGTGATGTTTAGATTTAATAGAAGTTTTCATAGAAATTAAGTTTTTAGGTAGACTTTTAAGTCAGACTAAGACCTTAAAATTTATTAAAAAGCTAGACTTAACATTAGAAAAATAAAAAGCCTATCATAAATAATAAACTTGGTTAGGGCTGTAAATAGATATTCAAAAATTTGTTTATTATTTGCATTCGTATTCATTTATACAAAATTTATTCGCATCAATTTAAAGTGGATATTATCCGTATTCAATTAATACATATCCAATTATAAATAGATATGGATATGATAAATACATATTCGATCTATTTAATACCCGCTCCGAATATATATTTATTAAATCATATAATAAAAATCTCATAATCCATATGTATATATAAATTATAATTTTAGAATTAGAAAGAAAAAAGAATAAATTTAAAAAATTATTATAATATAGAGAAAAAATTAAAGAATAAAATTAATCAACATAATTATTATTGGTTGACTTTATAATTAATATACTCCAATGTCATTATTATCACTAATAAGTGGGTGTTTGGCTAAGCTTATTTTTAATATCTTATAAAATATTTTTGAAGCTTATAAGATGTTAACTCTTATTTTTAAAATAAGTTATTAAAGTGTCTGGATAAAATAAGATCTTAGAGCTTATAAAATGTTAATAATGGCAATTGTATAATTAAAATTGTTAAAAATAAAGGAGCTTGTTAAGATTTTCAAAATAAGTTAGGGTCTCCTTACTTTTTTAAAAAAATTTTAAAAACTCTTAACATCTTATTTTAAAATCTTAAAAGCTCTTTTTCAAAAAAACTTACCAAATACTTTTTATCAACTTATAAATTCTTAAATATCTTATAAGATATTTTTAGGAGCTTATAAGCTCACCCAAACGTCCTTTAAGTACTAATAATCAATTATAAAATCACTTATTAATTAGAAATTATGCTATTTGTATGATTGCCTTCTTTTTAATGAAATTATATAGTTTTTTCTATTAATAAAAATATTTATTTTTTTTTTATAGATTTTTAGATTCACATATTTGGATGTTTGTAAATAGATATCTAAATAATTATTATCGAATATGAATATCAAAAAATAAGTTTAATACAAATAAATTTAACAAAATATGAATAAATCTAAATAATTATAATTGAATACAAATATATTCGAATTCAATCAATATCCGACGAATACAAATTTGAATATCATTTTTAAATATCCATCAAATTTATATCCATATCCGTATTCAAATATTCGAAAGTTAAATGAATACGAATATAAAAATAGTATATCCGATCTGTTTAATGTTTATTTACACCCCCTAGGCTTGATTTAGGCTTTTTATTTATATAATAATAATAATAATAATAATAATAATAATAATAATAATAATAATAGGCCTGACTTGTTTAAATTAAAGCTTAGCCTAAGTTAGCCTATTTCCATGCCCAGTACATTAATTTTCATCATTCAAATTTTACAGCACTAAAAATTATTGTTATTTAACAATATGAAAAAAAAAAAAAACAAAAGCTCGGCTCTCTCTCTCTCAATTTATCCCAAAGAAGGGCATAGGCCTTTCATTTACTGTGCAAGATGCTTCGTGAACCGACTCAATTATAGCTAGATTGAAACTTGAACTTTAACATGAGCCAACTCAAGCTTTATTTTAATTATTAAAAAGCTCATGAGTTGGCTCATGACCTTTTTCTTATTTTTAAATATTTTTTATATATTAATTAAATAATTAAAATATATTAATAATTTACTTGTTATAATTTTGAAATATTTATTATATATGATTAAATAATTATAATATATTAACAATTCACTATTTTATCAATATTATATTATAATTTAAATTATTTTATTGATTTTATTAAATAATTATAATATATTAATAATTTAATATTTTTATTTAATTTAAAATTTTATGGTGAGTTCAACTTGAGTTCAAGCTCGATTAATATTATTATTTTGAGCTCATGTCCTTAAAAGCAAACTCATCGCACTCGAAATTGAGATTGCAATTTTTGTCAAACTCGACTCGAGTTCAACTCATTTATACCCCTATTTCTATTGGCCCTTCTAATCAAAATTTGGAGCCTCATAATCACTCATCAATAGGCTTTTATATCATGAATTTCTTTGTTTATGATTTAATATTTGAATATCCTGAGCGTAGAAGAACCACATTAATCCATTTGGAATTTGGAGGTTAAACTCTACTATGATGTATGAATTTAGTTGTATTCAAGAAAATGTAGGGAAAAGGACTTCCAAGGGAGAATATTTATGAACAAAATGTCGAAATATAGGATGGACACCAAGTTTATTTATTTATTTTTAAACAAAGCATTTAATTTAATATACTTGTCAATTTATTTATGACATGAAATAAAAAATAAAACAATTATATATTGAAATAAAAAAATATAATTGAACTTGGGTCGAGCTCTAAGAGTGAGAACATTAGAACAATAATTATGATATAGAATAATAAATATATATGATAAAATTATTTAAGATAAATTATCGTTGAACTGTTGACAATCATTTTACTCTTTTTGTAATTATATTAATAATTAATTCTTTGAATTGCTCCTTTGTGATAACGGTCTAATTTAAGTAAATTATAGTATACCAAAAGAAGAAGAAGAAGTACTCTAATTCTAGTGATGCAAGATCCATATTTTAGATGGTCGTAGGTTGTGGTCAAAATCGTTTGATCTTTATTTGAGGAGTCTATCAATTGAGAATGTATGATTATTATAAAATTGATCAAGACATAAAAGTATTAAAGTCAATGCTACATAACTCCATAATTAAAGTAAGAAAAAATAAATTGATATACAACTTATCGAAATATAAAAAAATTTATCAAAATCGATCCTACATAACTCTGTCCTTAGTAAAGAAAATCTAGGTTGCCAAGATGACTGGCCAACATTTTCCAAAAGTCTAAGCTAGGTACTACAAATGAAAAGAATAGTTCATTGAGATTCATTATTCAACTCAAATCTATGTCTTATTTAGGCAAAGATGGACTTCTTAAAGAGAATTGCTCAACTCGTATTAGTTATATGTAAAAGGAAATATATGAAAAACAGTCTAATTTGGTAAACTATGTATGTCCTTGTATTTAATTTTTGTTCATATTTGCGGTCTTTGTGCACCTTGAATTTTTTGTCCATATTTGTAGTTTTTTTGTGTATTATTTTGATAAAATTTTTTGTCCATATTTGTAGTTTTTTTGTGTATTATTTTGATAAATATTTCATTTTAAATGGGACAAGAGTTAAAAGGTAAATTTTTTGATACTTTTATAATTTTGTTCATAGTTCAAGAGATATATTAGTATTACTTTTAAGTAAGAAAGAAATTACATTTTAAAAACAATAAAGTACTTTTACTCGTCGAATGCAAAATTAAATAATTGTATGTAAATGATTTAAATAAATTATGTGTCGATAGTAATTATATATGCCTAAGTTAAACTAAATTTATAATACAAATTTGGAATATTTTTTAAAAATAAATTAAAATTTCAAATCCTACAAATATTTATATATTGATATAAAAGCAACTTCGTTACCAAAATTAGTTGGAACTTGTTAGGTCGGGGAATCTCCTACGAATAGACCGTAACTATAGTGGCACCATTTGTAGCAGCTCTTTTTTAACAAACAAGAATTGTTGGCTGATGTTGACTCATGCGCTACTATTTTGTCTCATTGGACCAAACAAAATATCATCGTACATCAGCAAAAGTTCCCATCAGATTCTCCTCTCTATAACCTCAGCTGAATTTCTGCTAAAACACACGCCCATGGGCGGTAGTCAGCCCCCCATTCCCCAAAGGCTTTATAGCCTACCAAGATTCTATCTTTCTCTGCATTTGGGATTTGCAGAAGGGGTTACCTCATAGCATATTAATAATTTTCATCACCACCAGGGTGACCCTTTTCAAGATTTTCTTCACATGTTACATTGGTGATTCTCTGGATTTTATTCGGGAAATATATTAGAGACATACAATCCCAGAAGTTGGGAATTTTTTTTTTTTTAAGATTTGCTAAGCAAGATTGGATCTCTGGGCACCCAATAGAGATACATCTTGTAGGGGTTGTCATGGCATTTTTTCTTTGTAATACACAGAAAAATGGTGGGTCTGTTGGAGGAAATTTTGCTGTTGGGGGTTTGGGAACCTTTGTGAGGAGGAAACAGGTTGATTCTAAGCGTACAGAGTCATCTTCTTCCCCTGAAAGTGGCCAGCATCAGTTGGCCAAAGCTTTGACTGTGCCTCATCTCATTGCCATAGGTAAAAGCGTCTTTTCAACTATTTTTTTTCTTATTTTCTAATATGTCATTTGTATTTTGATCGTACCTTTTCATTCCTTCTGTTTTATTCTCTCTGTTTGCTGGTTGGTTATGTATTTAGAGGTGTACCTGTTGTATTGGGTTTAATTCTATTTTACATTGTATTCATATGATTTCTCTGAGAGTTTGTTTATAGTATAATAATGTGACTTCCTTTTCTTGTTTGTGGAAAAAAAATTGTCAATTTTGTGTTGCAGCTTTAATGCTTTTAACATATATAGGGAAATGTGGGAAATCTGTGTTTTGGAAATTTAACCTCTCACAACTTATTGATGTTTATGGCCTTCAATAAAGTTAAGTTGAATCTCATCCATGGAGCTTTATGCTACAAATATGTAAATTTTTACATTATAGAGAGAAAATTAACAGAGAAACTAAGAATTTATAAATTGCATGGTTCAACAACTTGGCCTACGTCCATGGGGCAAATGCATTAATGGGTAGAACATATCCATTTTTCTTAAACTAGAATTATTGCATATACATATAGGTGAGCAATTACGATGTGTAAGGGGAGGAAATCACTACATATCTTATCTAGATTTATTCAATCGTCATACTCGATCCCTTACTCGATCCCATTTTGCCTTTTTAATCTTAAACTATGTCAATACTTCGATTTTCCACATATCAGCTGAATGGATTGACATGGATCATTGATTTTCATCATCTATATCAAAGTTTTAATGGACTTTATTTGATATTCTAGGGCTCGGTTCAACAATTGGTTCTGGGGTGTATATTCTTGTTGGTACAGTTGCTAGAGAGCATTCAGGACCAGCTCTTACTCTTTCCTTCCTGATAGCTGGAATAGCAGCTGCTCTTTCTGCTTTCTGCTATGCTGAGCTAGCAAGCCGTTGTCCTTCTGCTGGAAGTGCTTATCATTATTCTTACATATGCATTGGAGAAGTGTAATATACTTTTCTCTTCAATTTGTTGTCATTGTTTGAATATTTTTCTATTTCCTCATACCTATTGTTAAAAAAGTCCTGATTTTAGGGCATCATGTATTTTATATTATTCAAACAAAATAAATATCCTCTCTTTTATTTCATAAGATAGTACTTGATCATCTTGATCTCATGGTCTAAACTAACATTTTATTGTATCATATCTATAATTTATCATGGGATATATTTCCATTGCTTAGGCCTTTGGAATTATGCGGTTTTTTCTTATTTTTATTCTCTATCCGATTTGATGGAGCAACTTCCCTGCAAAGAAACCAACTGTCTAATTTTCGAGCATTACTTTTGTGATATCCACATGGATTATAAGGTAATTGGGACTGGCTTATAAGTAGGTATGATGCACTGATGTAGAAACTAAGGGTTAATGGACAAAAACAGTGCACTAGTTGTTAGCAGAGCCCATGGGGTGTGAACTTTGAGTTTTCCTCAATCTGATGGATACATTTAATATTTATCTTAACTCCATTGTTTGTTGCAGTGTTGCTTGGTTGATTGGGTGGGCATTGATGTTGGAATACGCTATAGGAAGTTCGGCAGTTGCTCGTGGTATATCCCCAAATCTGGTGAGCTACGTTCTCTTTGATGTTTCACCTATTTACTGGGTCTTGTTGAAAGGTTTTTTCTATTTATTATATATTTCTTAATGGATATCATAAACAACTCATATTTCTAAAATAAATAGTCAAAAAAAAAAAAAAATTGGTGCACGTGCTCAATAACATTTTTTTTTATTTTTAATATGAAAGATATTTTGGATAGGAATTTGTGGAAGTTTCATTTTCCTACTCATACATAAATTAAAATAATTTTATTTATGATGTATATTAAATTTTAGACAAACAAATTCCCTATTGAAATATATTTGTTTATTTAAATTTTATTACCAAATTCAATTTTAATTTAACTTCTTAGATACTTTTAGTAAAAATTTCTAAAAAGATAGAGGATTATAGATATACACTAGACGTATTTGAGGGAACATCTTACCGATATATTCAACAGTTTTCTAAGAATCTTAAAAAAACTTAGTATGTATTTTTTCTTTATCTAAAAGTTTGTATATTTAATCTCAAGATTCATGACAACCTAGCACACATGTTGATGATGTATACATATATTACTCCATGTTAAATAGTTTTACTGATCCTTTCTAATTTATAAAAGTTGCTGCTTTCACCTTGTGGTTGTGGCTCCTCTTGCAACCCAAACTAATTTGATTCCATCATCCAAGGAAATTTTCAAATATGGAAACATTTGTAACCAATTCTTAAAGAACCATATCTCTTCTATCCTTGTCTGTAGCAAAACTGTTTTAAGTGTTCTGCGCTGCATGCACATTTCAAACACCAAATCACCCAGTTAATGGTTTTTTTCAATTTCCGAAACACTCTTGATGTAAGCTTAAGCAACGGGATGAAAGACGCGTGGCAGTGTGAGCTATTGAAAGAATGGTGAATTTTAGTAAATTACAATAGAACATAGTCATTAAAGATATTAGCATAAAACATGTGACTGACTGAATGTATAACCTATGTATAGCATCAAATAAGAAAACCTACAAAAAACAAAAAAAATTGATTGATTTCTAAGGTATGCTGGCATAAAAAAAAAGCAAAGGGATCGAAGAAGGCAGGATTGACAGATTAATGTTTGTATTAGGACATTTTTCTCTAGCTTAATATGGGCAGATGAAGCTAAACCTGCTTTCAATGGGTTGAAGTCCGTGGTTTTCTGCTACACTACTATGATATCACTACTGGATTTGAAAGATCTATTCCCCCACAGAGTAGTCTATTATAATTTAGTTTTTCCTATTTAACTATTTGCAAGATTTATTATGTAATTTCCCTTTGTTTGTGAATCTTGATTTAAAGGCTAATTCCTAGATGAGTTAATTACAATATTAGTTAATTGCACATTAATTAGCATCATATTATGCATTATGTAAGGTGGTTTTAGTCACCCCAAAAAAGTTAAATAAGCACAAAACATCTCAAGCTATTTATAATTTTTTAAAAGTATTGGATTTTGTTTCTTTAAATTATTAGATGATCAGTTTGAGGTTTCTTTTTCTTCTTCCTTGATAATCAGTTATAATGCTTTTGATTGAAGTTTGTACTATTAAGTTAGACATGAGAAGTGGGTGAACTTTGGGCTTGTTCTTTTAGAAGGCATCTCTAGACTCCTAATATATGAGTTGCTTTACTGGGACATAATACCCCAGAATTTCATAATCCATCTGCATTGTGTGGTGGAAAAAAATTGCAGAAGTGTCTTCGCCAGGATCACAGTGATCTTCTTTTATTAATGATGCCAAACAGACTTGAATGCAGAAGAGTCCTTTCTCCATTAGAATGAACTCTTTACTTTTGGGATGTATCAAGTTACACATCCAATAAAGCAAAGCAGATTTTCTAGCTTTCAAACTGTCCTAACTTATGGTTAACTTCTTTCTTGTGTATTTAGCTAGTAGCTCTTCTGTAATATGGCAGTTTATGATTTTCCAATTTGGCCTTCCAGAAAACTTCTGCTGTGTTAGTGCGATGGAGCAATATAGTCTAGTCAGAACTTTTGCCTTTCAGGCAGTCAACATGGAGGAAGGGTTGAGGTTGCTCGAATCACTCCTTGGAACTAATTTTTCAAGCTAGTACAATGCTGGCTCCATATGTAACTCCATTACAATGGAAGTTCTAAGCCCTAAGATTTCGAGCTTTTTGGTGCTTCTAAAGTGTTCAACTGTTTCTGATGAAGTCAGAGTCCAAATGGGAAGGAAATCAAATAATAGATAAACCGCTTTCCGAAGGATATTAGGGGC